>PVJD01000491.1:256404-427585 GCA_004026545.1 Mormoops blainvillei
AAGATACTGTGTTTAGTTTCTAAATTGTAATTTGCAATTTGTGTTGAACACTGGAGATCTATGTGGATGTTTAGATTTTTTTACATGAAGTTAACAGAAGACTGAGACTAAGGATTACGATATGGTTGTCACAGCTTCGGCAGTTTCTGTATTCAACTGTATAGTAATGAGGAAGTCCCAAATCAAAACAGTAGTTCAACTGCTACTTTTCCAAACATTCCTAAAGAATCGCATGTAATGTAGATTACTGGAATTGGGTTAACTCATTACAAGGTAAAAATGCCTGTCAGTTCAAAAGCAGGTATAATGTAAAAACAACTTAAAAGTTTATACTTAACTGAAATGTTGAAGAGTTACAAAAGATTTTTAGCTTCAGCATAATTTAAGATTACAGAAGCAAATCAAAATCTTGGACAAATAATTAACAGACTGGTTTTGATTATCTTCTCCTGTAACCTAAGTCCTAAATTCTGGAGTCTTGAACTCTTTCTTGAAGATGTAAGAACATGACACCCAAGTTTCAGTTCTTTTCTCCTCAACACAATTGAGCTACTTTAAGTATTTTCACGTGCAGACAACAAAGGGCACCCTTTCCTTGTTGGAAAATGTAAATCTCAAAAAAACCCAGACTACTCCAGTTATGCACACATTTCCCCTGAAATGTATTAACAATTTAATTTTAATTAGTAACATGCAACTATAATAATGGATTACAGCCTGAAGGAGATAACTACTTTTATAAATATTAATTTTCAAAATTGTCTTAACTTTTTGAAGGATAAACAAGCCTTAATAGGACACATTCATACACATTCATGCAATCTACCCTTGCCACGCTTTACTCACTTCATCTAAATCTTTTCGCAAGGCACTATCTTTCCCTCCTCCCCCATCAAAAGCTGAACTGAGAATCAGCTGTTTAGACATATTATCAATGAGTAAAAATGTGGGGAAAATAGTTTTTAATTACACTGTATAGATAAGAAAATAATTTAAAAAGCAAGAGTGAACTAAACTAAGAGAAAAAAAACCCCTCAAAAACCCAAACAACAACAACAACAACAAAACACAAGACCTATCTGGATCCAAAAGGGGAGAGGGAGAGAAAGCTCATTTCCTTCATTAAAAATCAGAGTGAAACATCTATAGTTAAACAACTTTATTAACATAGTCAAGCAGTGATTAACATTCACATCTATTATGTCACATCATACAAATGTAAATACAAAATTACTACAGTACAATATATATTCTCTGCATGATCCAAAATATTTGGTGGCCCCAAAAAACTCTCTTTAAAATTCAGCAGCTTATCAAAAATTAAAACCGTATTCTATTTAAAATGAAGATCTGTTAGCACAGAGTTAGACTTCAAGAAATATCAATTTAGTACAGTTTGAGAAGTTGCAGGAGGATATGTTTGAAGGACACATTCTAACATGGTGTGGCAGGTACAGGAAACATCAGATTTAAAGCTTTTAAGCATAACTCATACAACCTAAGTTGTCAGCAGAAAGATCCAGTTATTTATAACTAAAGCTAAAACTACTAAATTATTGCACCCAATGTTAATTAACATGAATATTAAGTGTAAAACTGTTTTTATAATATGAAGTGAAATTATTAACCACGTTTAAACATCTCATCTCACAGATAATCTATTAAGTAAAATTATACAGTATTGTCTAATTATTATCTCCATAAAAAAATCATCCAACCTTAATTTGGTTATATATCCAGAGAAAAACAGTAATGAAGTAATATGGTGAAAGTACAGCAGAACCATTTTATGAGGCTTGTAGAAGGAGGGGACCAACATTGCCTTGTAGGCTAACCATGGTATAGTAGGCTTTCAGGAAGATAATTGGACTTGCAAAATAGCTAATTCTGCATAATACCAAGCCATAGTATAAGAGGATTCTATGATAAACAATAATTCTAATAAAAGGGAAAACAATATTTTCCTAATTAATGATATAATGCTTGGCAAATTGATTTGGTTTTAAAATGTACAGGAGAAAAAAATCGTTTAACTTCCCTCAAAATCATGCATACATTAAAAAAAAACAACAATACATTCTGGGATACAAATCACAACAAACAGTTTCTATAATTTAAATGCATACCTTAAAATTAATGTATAATAATTAGGCATAAAGATAAAGAACTCTATACATATAATACCAATGGGGGAAAAGATCTACATAAGACTGAAAAAATTAGTCACAAGTCACCTGGAGAGCATTCAAGTGAATGAAAATTTTATGTAAAATTTACTTTTTAAGAGGCATTAGAAATATCTCCGTATTTAATACAGTATGAAAGGTACTAAGTAGATATACAATGCTCTTGCATGGTATTACTACTAGATAATATTGTCGCACAGTTCTTTATTGATCTGATTTTTCATCTAGATTATCCTGGGCCTTTAACAATCTGAAGACCAGTTTTCTTAAAAGATTTCAATGCCTACACTTCAAGAACAGTACTACAATCAACAGTTAGTGTTTCCCTCCTTGTATTATTTGCAAAAATAATTCAAAAAAGCAAAGCTGTATGTACTTTAAGGTACTACTAAAGGAAAGATTTAAATTGCAGTTATGCATGATACACTCTTCTCTTGGGAAGAATGATTTTGCACCGTTATCTGTTAATACATTCAATATGAATAATATAGATTAATCATATAAAGCAAAAAAAAAAAAAAAAAGCCCACACTTTTTTTCTTTGTGACAAAGTATTTCAGTTAAATTTAGACTGAAGGGTTTAAGACAATTAAATTCTGGCATTTTGGTTATGCAGGGTAATTTAATATCGGACAGAAAAATTTCCACTTTCCTATCTTGAGGGTTTGAAGAAAAGGAGGACTAATTTAAACTGACTTTTTCAAGGTAAACCTACAATACATGCAAAAGGCTTGACAGGAGGGATTTATACCACCCTAGTCTGCTAGAATAAGGACTGGAAAATCAGACTAAATGGGAAGATTCTTCATGAAATACACTAAAAAACAAAGAATAAAAGTATGATGACCCCTTATAAGCATACGTCACCAAAGCAAAAAGGATACAAGAGTATTCACCTGAGATAAAACTTGTATCTGAATATTTTGTAACTGAGTAGACAAAGCATTTCAATAGAGGAAAGTCAGTTGAAATTATTTTAAAATATACATCTGATACTATTTTACAATATATGCAATTTAAGCAATTCAGATCAATGAAAAAGTCATTAACAAAAAAAATCACAGTGTTTACCAATATGTTAATTACAAAATGTATGCTACTTATTTTGTTTTTAAGATGTAATGGCTTGGTTAAGTGTTTTAAAATCTATTCTTTTGAAATCTACCTTGCGTCACAAAATCAAGTAGCAATAATGTAAAGCATCAGAACTGGCTCTTAAAGATTATTTACATGTTGACTATTTGGGAAATAATCAACCAAAAATATAAAAAAGTGATTTTTTACATAGTATGAAGTTATTAAAGAGATTAGACAATACAAAAAGCAAAATTCTTTCCTGAATAAATGAATATCTGTGGCACTAAGTTTACTTACTAATACTAAAACATGGAACTGCCAAACATGCATTTAAATTATATTAAATACACTTTCTGTTTCCAACTTAGGTTGATCAGCAGCTTTTGTTCTGTTAGAATCCTTCAAAGAGAGAAGCTCAAACAGGAAAAAGAAGGCATATATAAAACAGTAAACACTGACCTCCTGAGGTTCCTACAACATAAAAATATTCAAGTAGAAAATCTACATCACTTAGCAGCGGCTATTTCTGTAGTTGAGCACACTAACAGCACTTCAGTGTGTAAGGAGCTGATGAAGTAAGCCGTGCTTCGAGCATGCCAAGAGGCAGAAACACTGGAATGTAACAAAGACAAACTCACAATTCCATAGACATTCAGCCAACATTCAAAACTATTAAGACTACACCACAAGAATTAAGTTGCTTATATATATCCCATGATGTACTGTTTTATCAGAACAATAAATGCTAAATCAGAGCTTACCTAAAAGATAACTTAAATGGCTTCTGCAAATTCCTATGCTATACTGAGTATCTGAAATATAAATTAGGAAAACATACCTCAAGGGGATGGGGCGGCGGAATAAAAAACCCCAACCCAATCTCAGGTTGCCCGTCATATTTACTAATTTTATTTTCTATTTTTAAATTAAATTTCCTTTTAATTTAAAAATGGTAAGTAACTACCAAATGAGCATGTTCTAATGTGACATATTTGCCTAATTGGAAACCAATTTTTAATCGAACAAGTGACAACGTTGCTTTTTCAGTCGATACAGAATCACAGGTCCAAATAACTTTATTGAAGGTTGTTTTTATGTTTGTTCTAAAGTGTTTAGAGAATCTTGCCATTTCTTTCAATTTAAAATATTTACTACCTATTCTAGAATATTAAAATATCTTCCATATTAAATTCTGAAAAGTACTAAAAAATCCCTACGGAGTATCACTAGAATTTAAGGATAAAATAACTAGTCTAATCAGGTTTTAAAGGCTAGCTTGGAAGCAAATTTTCAGCTCCCAGTGAAGCAATGGTATTAGAAAGAGAAAAAAATGCTACATCCCCTTTGGATCCAACTTATAATTAAAAACAAAAAAATTGGATAAGAAAATACTTAATTTCAGGCTCTACAGACTGAAATTTGCAAAGCCAAAGTACAGGAAAGAAGGTGAAAGAACATGTTAAAAAAATACACACACACACACACACGCACACACAACAAAAACCTTTCTGCATGCTACCATGCATTTGAAAGTTTTTAAAATGGTATTTATAAATTCACACACATACAGCTCAAACTTCAGTGCAATGGCTGTATCATTCAATACCTTTAGGAGAATAGAACCATGCAAAGAGGAGCAACTGCTTATAAAAATGGTTATTCAGTATTTATTCTGCAATGCAAAGGTGACAAACTAAAATATAAAAAGGTTGTTATGGCTTAACATTTTTGTTGCAGATTAAATATGCAGCATTGAAAAATGGAAAGGTGTGGCTTCATCTCTGACCAGCAGAGTTAAAAAGAAAAATCTCTCCATTTTCCTTCATCATCATGGGATACACTGTTCAGGCAATCCAAATTAATAAAGACTTGCACTTTCATATGGAGACAAGATCAAGTGTACCAGTTAGGATTTCACATTCACAGTATATAAGAAAATACACATGGAAGGAAAAGTAAAGGGTTAACTTAACAAGGATTTATTCACAGGAATACATGTAAGTAGAGAAAAATAACAGAAAAGCTAAACAAATGAAATGAAGAGGATCCAAATCAACTTTCACTCTGTAGCTTTTTACTTGCACCCTGTGTGCATATACCTAGGGCACAGAGGGCCACCAACATGCGCCAAAACAGTGTAGGAACCCTGCATTACATCCATTAACTTAAACATATCTTTAAGATCATGCTTTGAACAAAAAAAAAAAAAAAGCTTAGAAGGCAATATGTTGAGTGGGAATAAACATTGAAATATAGCAATCATGTCTTCAACTTCTACAATTGTCTTTATGTGCCAACTAACATTTATGCAGCCTCTTACAGATCTTTTACCATGTAATTTAAGTTTTAGAAGTTTTGATAAAATCACTAGTAGTATATAACCATGCAGAAAGCACATCACACTGACAGCACAGAGGCAAAGGTTTTGCACAGGTATATCAGCTTTCCACATTGTGCAGGTTACACACAATACAATATCAATCTTATTCCTAACAGATCCTAATAAGATATCTCAAGGCCTAGCTGTAAACTACAGTACTTTATATATCTATATTCTTAATAAAAATAAAACCCACAAATCTTAAAAAGGAATTTTAAATGCAGGGCTATATTGAATTGGTAAACTGCAACACAAACTGGCGCAACAGAGGTAAATGAATACCAGTCTCACTCTACGTGATGCAAGCATGCTACTTACTTTCCCACTAATTTACTTTCAATCACTATGAGCCAGAATGCATGCCTGAACCTTAAACTGCACTTTAAAAATAATGTCTTGGCCTAGAAATTAAATCTAATGAAGTACAACCATCAAATTATATCCACTACATTAATGTTTTAATGCAAAATCAAGAGTTCGATCTTTAGTTTGATATGTCCAACCCCATTTATTCCTCCCTCCCTGCCCACCCCACAAAGGTAAAAGGAGTGACTCATTTGGCATTTCACAGGATGTTTCTTTGTTTAAATTAGATGTTTTTTATTTCCAACTTTTTGGGGGGTACCTTAAATTGCTTCCAAGAACCTGCTTCTACTATGGGTTGGCAAGCTGATTTTAATTCTATTAGCTTCATTTGTGTAGTTCTTTATCAGCATGCAAAAACAAGTCCCCATCAGGTGGGAAAAGTTATAAAAAAAAAAACCTTTAAATTAAAAATAAAAAAGCTTCTTTACTGTTTGTAACCCCCTTTCTTAGGTTTCCTTTATTGTGCACTTTAGAAATTTTCCTCTCTCTTTTATCTCTATGCATCATTTATATGGTTCTTGTTTTGGTACAATTCCCCATAATATTCCAGAATGTACTGTTTTGTGAGTAGACTGAATAGTTTTTGCTTCTTCACATCCAGTGCGGAGTTGTAATTGAAGACAAATTTCCACCCACAAAGGCTCCAGATGTTAAAACGTTTCCCAACATCGACTTAATACAGTGACGGCAACACCTCCCTCCCGCCCCTCCCAGTAGGGTTGGGATTGTACTGTATTCCCTACTGGTTTACCCTTCCCCCCTGTAAAGGGTAACATTTTCCCTGGGTGCAGAGGCTCCCTCATAGTCTCCAAGACTGAAGGACCTGTAAGAAAAGAAAATAATTTTATACTTTAACAATTGTTTTTCTTTTAAATTCAGTGGATCACAAAATCAATCAAGTAACAATACTGTATTTCTACCTAAAGAAAATGAGATAATGGACACACTGGCCAAGATCATCTAGTCAATGACAACCACACGTTGCTTACTTCTATTGCTCTCAACTGTCACCTGCATCATACAAAAAAGTGACTCCAAGCTGGGGACATGCACAGAGAAGTGTGTAGCACTTTAAAAAGATGAAATATAGATAAAATGCACCCTGCAGGATGCCATCAGTCTAATTCTTTACCTCCTTTTGCATAATGGGCTACAACGAGAACCGGTTATTTCTTACATAAGTTGGCCTACTTTATTCGCAATTATATAGCACTTTCTTTAGGACAATCACTTTCCTTAGCGAGAATTACAACTCATCCTTTTTTTGCCTGTATTCCCAATATAAAGCAAGCAAGCAAGCAAGCAAGCAAAAAAAAAAAAAAAAAAAAAATCCAATCCATCAAAATCAATCAATCAGCCAGCCATGGCTGATATGACACAGGGGGAGTGCTGGACTATGAATCAAAGAATCGCAGGCTTGATTCCACGTCAGGGCACATGCCTGGGTTGCGGGCCAGGACCCCAGTAGGGGGTGCATGAGAGGCAACCACACACTGATGTTTCTCTCCTTTCTCCCCTCCCTTCCCCTCTCTCTAAAAAATAAATAAAATATAAAAAAAAACCTAATGAGTATTACTTATTTTGGATTGTTTGATGTTTTTGCTTAGAAGGTACTAAAAGTGTCCATTAACGTCAGCAAATATTAAAAAGAAAATTTTAACCCTTGACTTCTTTACGCTCCTAATAAATAATTCTTCTGACCCTATTCTACTCTGTCATTTCCTATACTCTGAAGGACTCTTGCTTTTCCTAATAAAGACTTTTTCATTGATAGCCATTCAAAAAAACAAAACAAAACAAAACAAAAAACACACACCTCACCCAAGGATATGCTTATTGATTTTAGAGAGGGAGAGAGAAATACCAATCGGTTGTCTTCCATACACACCCCAACCAGGGGTCAGACCTGCAGGGTGCTGCTCCTACCCACTGAGCCACCTGGCTAGGGGCTCACTGGTAGCAGTTTTAATGATGAAAAGAACATCAAGAAATGAAGGCAGATTACTGGGAGACTGTAACTAGTACCAGAGAGCGGAACTTTCACAAAAAAACTCTAGCAACCACTGATACCAAACTTTGGACATTTATATGAAGGTTCATGTGAATTCACAGAGGGCAATTAGCCCATCTGTGGAGAAGTACAAGCAACCCTTTTTCTCTACCTCTGAAAAAAGGGAAGAACACAAAAAAGGCAGGAAAAGATACTATCCACTTTTATTTCTAACTAGAAAACTGAGAATTACTGCATACCTTGTTTTAGAACATGGTCACCACAGTTAATTCATAAATGGTGATGTGATAGAGACCACAGAAGATAATAAATCTGAAAGTGCTTGAAACTTAGTTCACAGTTGAATCTTTTAGCCCTTAATGACATCTATGGCATTCTCATGAATAGGAGAATCAAGCACTTTTCCAAAATAAGGCCATAAAACAGCTCTTAGGACTCAAGACCATAGTGGGACAACACACACTAAGGGCTCTGAGACATTCCAGAGGGTGCCAGTCTATTTCTACTGTCTTCGTAAGTTAATTAGACAACTTGGATGTTGAAATCTTTCCAGGTTTAAAACCTAGCTCAGAGCAGACTAGAAGCAAGTAAAAACTCCAACATAAAAGGTAATTCAACTGGACACTCTGAATATATTCTCTGGTCTTCCAGTAAAATCTGTCTCAATTTATGCCTAAAACCTAAAAAAGTGTAACCCCTGGTTGACTGTACTGGCCCATGCTCTTAACGTTTTCTGAACCAACTTAGTGTATTAGGCAGTATACTCAGTTTGGGCATCACATACAGTGCAGCATGTAATCCTCAAGAGAACTGAATGAAGGAAATGAGGCTAAGAGACCAGAATTCTTAGTCTGACTTAACAAGTACAGAAAACCTCAAGAAACAAGAGTCCAAGTGGACTCTTACCCCTCTGCCACCCAAAATCAAAACAACTTTCAATTGCCCATTCTGAAAACAGTGCTGGGCCCATGGAAGGCACTCAGTACAAATGTATGTTGAAGACTGAATACTAAATGTTCTTAGCTGCTGAGCTAAAACCCACTTCCAAATTCTACTCGGGTTTTCCCTCAATCTCACTACACAGAAGGTCCTTGATGTATCAGAGGCTAAATTCATGCTTTAAAACTACACCATTTCACTGTGATGATCTTTTATAGGGCAAAAAATGAATAGTTGAAGCAATGTTAAGTAATCTAATTAGCATACCAGCTTGGATTTCTTTCTGTTGAGGATTCCAAGTGAAACCATGCATGGTATCTTGCTTGATGGTTCTCTAAAAAATTCTACGTAATTAAAAATTTAAAGTCCAATATAGCGTAAGATTATTTTATTCAACCTCTGTAGAAAACAAATAGTCTATTCTGTTCAGCAGTTTTAGACTGCAGCCCTAATTTTCTTTGTCCTCAAAAATTCCAAACTTCTTACAACTTACCCCTAATTATGGGACTGCAGCTTAAGTATATGAGGTTAAACACCATAAAAAGCTGCAAGACGCTCTTTTAAGGGAGGCGGAAACTGGTCAGAGAAACGCCTCCAATTTTCATCCCCAACTTGATTTTTAAATCCATGAAGGATCTGCAAAGAGTTAAAAAAAAAAATCATTAATTTATCAGATGAGACCGGGTGTATTCAGGGTGGTGTGGCTGTAGATTAATTTAACAATAACAAAAGATAACTCAGATCTTCATAGGTTCGGAAATCAAACACTGTTGATTTTATTATTCTAAAATTTTATCCATTTTAAAGTAGTAACCCTCAAACTTTGTTGGCTTCTACACCATTCCATGTCTTGCCTAAAAACATCTCGCTGAATGTTAAACTTTGTTTTGAGAAGTTTAGAACTGAGCAAGTGTCCTAGTTACAGATGTTCACTAAGCAATCTCTGATATTATACTTAGGAAAAACAAACAAAAAGGTATATAATTCACCCAAGGAATAAAATTTCTATGCCCTACTAAGTTTTTCAAGTTGGAAATATACAAAGCTTTGGCTTCCTGGCTATGACTAATAATTTTATTATTAGGTGATTTAAATGTTTAACAGTATTTTACTTCTTAATTTATTATGGCTGAGTGCCAACTACAGATAATCAAAAGGGGGGCACTACTAAAATGAAGAGCTATATAGGTTTCATCTCTGTGAGGATCACTTAGATTTACTTTGTTCAACAGTTTATATTACACTCTAAAAATCCTACTTAGCCATCTTTGAAAATACATATGCTAATTTGCAAAGGTGGGATAATGGGGCCAATTGTATCAGTGGTCCTGCTTGAGAAAAAATTTTCAAAGTTTATTCTCTACCGAGTCACTGTATCTTAAGGAAAGATCAAGCCAATTATTTTTCTTACTGAGAACAATGGTTATAGGTTATATAGTCTACCAATATTGATTTGAGGAGCCCAGTTTCCTATGAAACATAATTTAAACTTTCCAATTAGGACAGTAACAATCCCAAGAAGCGTATCATAAAGCCCTTTTAGTTACCTTACAGAACATGTCTCTCAGATCATCTTTTGGGTTAATCCATGATGCAACAGCATCACAAAAAAATATAAAATCCTGTAACAAGCAAGAGATGTATTTTAGATTGATTTATATTTGTCAAGCACATGTAAAAACGTATGTAAACTTCAGAATATATATCACGATAGAACCCTAGCTAAAAATTAAAAAAAAAAAAAAAGAAAGTCACCTATAATCATAAAAATTGTAAGCAATTTCTTAATGGTTGTCCTTATTACCTCCATCATGAATAAACCTCTGCTAATTCAGTTTATACTTAATGCCCTTTTGTGTTTTATTTTATATAGTAAATGTTTAATATCAGCAATGGACTGAAAGTATCAAATAAGCATTAAAAAAGCTTTCACTTATCAGAGTAAAGAATTATATAAATCCAATAATCTTATAGTTCTGAGGAGCCTAAAAATAATCTCAAGTTAGTTAAAAGTATACACCAAATAAGCTTGATTAAGTACAAGAATTACTAGATCTAAATTTCAAGGCCCATCTTCAGATACTTAAATGACATGACCAAAGTTAGAAAAACTAATTGTGTGCCTACAAATAATACCTAATCCAACCCAACTCAACCCAACCCAACCCAACTCAACTCAAACAAACGAACAAAAAAACCCTAATGCTCAGACAAATGCTTAAAAGATAATCAGGTTATTCTGACTATTAGGAACAAGGTGACGAAAGGTATATGCTTTAAATATTTCATTAAAGTATTTTTAAATATAGACTGTCATACTGAAAAAATTCAAAATATGGCTGATGTCCTGACATGTCAACTACTTTAAATTTTACTATTAAATTCAGAAAACCATATTAATTAAAAAATTTATTAATACTAAACATATGTGTATAAAACACCTATTGAAGCAAATAAAATGCTGTGTACTTAAAGTTCATGGTTTATTCAAATTATGTCTTCCAAATAGCAAAATATGATGTTAAAAACTTAAATATACATACACATTTCTAGAATTTGTACTTAAAAATTTAAACAGAAAAACCTTAACACATTTTCTTTTAACCATATCCAAATACATACGTAAAAAGTAGAAATTTCTACCAATTTTTAAGTTGGTAGTGATCTCGTGCCCATATACACGTTACTTCAAATGCTAACTCAAAAGAAAAAAAAAAACAACTAAAATCCTATTGAGAAAATGCTCCTTTTTAACATGGTACACATATGATTCCTCTAAAACACATTTAAGGTGACACAAAGTTCTTAAATATTGAAACAAAATAAACTAAATGTCAGGAGGTTGTTTTATAGCTAGGGGACCATCTCTAAAGATAGTATTAGCTTATTTTAATAGTAAGTTATTAATGTTTTACAAATGTGAAATTAGTCAAAAATTTTTTTCCAGTGATAATTTTTAAGTTTTCAATGCCTAGCACTTACATTAAACTAAAATTCAAAAGCTGGTAATGCTAAACCTGAATTAAACAGCACAGTAGTTAATACCAGGCAGGAAACAGCAAAAGGGTTCAATTAAAAAGTAGTCAAAACACCCATCTCTTTGAGGTGGAAGGTGATTTTCTTGAAAACCCTGCGTATACTTTTCCCCCTTTACAATTGATCTGTTGAGGAACCTTGGGCTTTTAACTGGGAGTTTTATTTTGTTGATCATATACATGGTATAAATCAACATGTTTCTGTTTTGTATGCTGCAAACTGGCAGCTGAATCCAGAGTCATGCTTGATTCTACTGCCAAATAGTTTTTAAATGCCAAAATTGTCTAAACATAATAACTAAGACAGGAAACAAAACAAAATAAGGATAAATTACAACCTCTCAAAATTAAAGCAGTTTCAATAGCTGATTCAGTATTCTATTTGATTCACCACTGATTTTGTAAGTCTGATTCCAAGTAACAGAAAGAGTGTCCTACTATTTTGTCACTCTCTTAAGTGTAGATATCCTCAAATTCAACGAATTGATATTCAGGGTTGGGAAACATATACAAAGTAAATAAGTAAGGTCTAAATGTGAAAGAAAGAAGCTTTGGCTTAATTCAATACAAGAATGCATTTTTATCTCCATAATCTGCTACTACTGTATTTCATTACAAAAAAAGATTTAGGAAATAAAAAACAGGCATTGTCATTTCAAGATATTAGGAAAAATACAACATTGTAAATATATAATTTGTTTTAGTATCTTTGAAAAAATATGTAATATGTAATATTTGAATAATAAAAGTATTAAAACATTTCTCCCCTTCAGTTTCATTATTCAGAACATTAAAAATTGAGGACAAATTCTTGTGAGGGTCTTACTTGGATTACTCCACTGGGATTCACACTGATCATGGTACAAATGCCACGAAATGCTGAATCCTTTTCCTCATTGTCCCTTATGTTTCTCAGAGAGGTGCACCTATTAAATTACAGAATGGAGTTTAGCATTTAAGAAAGAAGTAGGTTCAACTACAATACTAATGGACAGTATTTAATGGAATAGCACCACAGTATAATGTTTATATTCAAAGAATTTTCAAAAAGCTTTAAGTTTCTCATTCCTCCTGTATGTGGGCTCATCTAATCCCAAATAGTGAAAGCCCTGATATTCATATTTTCTTATTAATAGATTGCATCTATGAAAAGGACAATTGTTTTTAATCTCCCATTTAAACTATTAATAAGCTTTAGCCAAGAGTAAATAAATTACCAATTAAAAAAACTGCATTATGACTTGTATTCCATTAAACACTACTAAAAATGACTTGAATTGAAAGATTATCAATTGAAAGAAGCAGAATATAAGATATACTGCCGCAATATAAACAATTATTTTAGAACTTATGGTGTAGATGTTTAACTTTTATATTAACAAGCAAATAAGATTTTTATACATAACAAATTTAAACATGTATTTCTGAATGCAATCCAAGTTTTCAAATTAATTCTAAAAAAGAAACATAATGCAAAAACCTAAATTTATAGAATTTGCATGCATTTTTATTTTACTGGTGGATATTTAAATGCTTTATATATATAATCAAGCTTTGTAACACAGCAAGCATGTGACAATCTTATCCCATGCATCAATTAGTCGTTAGCCACAACATAAAATAAATATACATGACGATGCTACTGAAAACCTCACAAACCTGATAGGACAAGATTAGTCACATGGTTGGCAATGATTAAGGATTGTGATTTTTGTAACCAACTGAAAATATATCTAAAAGTGAGATAGAAAGATAAAGAAAGAGTGAAGAAAAATGAATTAAAAAAAAAGATTGAATAATACACACCAGGGTCTTATAAACTGCTGTAGCATGGGGGCCACCTCTTGAGGACAAACGTAACCAAGACGACCAATTGTTATTGCTAAGGTAACGCAATCACGGTTATACACCACCAAACGCCAACCAAGACATGAGCAAATGAGGGGGAAGGAGAAAAAATAAAGAAAAAACAACAAATAACTCAGAAACAGAAACCAACAGAATTTGTGTATGATAATAAACATAAGATTTCACCAGTGCTGTTTATTACCACCCCCTAAAGTAAGGGGCAGCAACATATATGGCATACTCTTGAAAAAGGAAAAACAAAAGGAATTAAAAAAACTTTAAAGATTGAGAGAACACCAAAAACCATGATGAATTGCTTTTCTCGCTCAATGAAGTGTCAATATAGCATACTTTCTGTTAATAAAAAGATGAGCGAATGGATGATTTAGATGTTCTTCAGAGACAGTTGAAATTTCAGAATTTAATAATGAAATCTATGTTTTTCCCCCAAGAAATATTAGTAAGTGCAAATGATTACATTTCTGAATTGTCTATTCATACACACTTCTCAGTTAAAACAGTTAAAATTTCTTTCTCACTTCTCCACATCTGTTTTTATAAGTGATTTCTATTCTTTGAAAATTATCTAGAAATTTGATCCAAATTTTGGTGAAGTCTTTTTGTTTGTTAACATTTCCAAAACAAACCAGTGGACTATTTGTTGCATGTTATCAAAATCAACTGTCAAATTTTAGGTGTTATAGTACACACTGAATGGATTCAAAAATTGCTAATTCCATACCACATTTGACATAAAGGAAATTCAGACAGTCCACTGTAATGACATGTGATACAGGACCAAAGGAACAAATATTCTGTCCTTGCTATAAAAGGCATAGCACAAAATAGATAAACATTGTACTGATTAATATTCTATGTAAAATGGGAATTAATCAAACATATATTCATCATCAAAATTCAGGAAGTCCTTAAACGGGCTAAAACAAGTGCAACTCAGAACTGCATGATGCAATTCAAAGGTACATACATATAAATACATTTATACACAACGGGAAAAAAAATACAAACAGAAAACAAACCATGAAGTGCTTTAATGGTGTTCTCTCAAAAACTTACAGGTTAACCTTTCATAAAAAAAGGGTGGGGGGGTAAAGAAAAATGTTTAAGGATTACTTGAAGCAAACTACACAGATAATACTAAAATCCAGCAGATTCATATGAAGCAAGAGAAAAAAAACCTATGTTCAAAAGACACAAACTACGCAACATTCTCATTAAACAGGCAAGTATGAACAATCCAATGAAACATGCAATAAAGCAGATGATGGTCCATTGAAAAAGTTCAGTGTAGGATATACTAATTAGGAAAAAAGCAAGTAACTGCATACACTAAAGAAGTGGCTTTATGAAATATTAGGATAATGGTAGTTAAGTTACTAAAATCTATAGATATTAGCTACTGACAATGATTTTACTTAAATAATTACTTCCCCTTTATGGGTAAGGAATAAAGAAAACATTTTCTGCAGCCACTTGTATTAAGAGTAATCCAGTGAATGATAAGTGTGTCTCTTAATCACATCAATTTAACTCATCAATTTGAAGGGTATTATTAACTACTTTTTGATTTACTTAGGGTAGAATCATACTTAGAATATAATCTTATATATAAAGCCAATTTGTTAAAGGAACTATAACAAATTCACCAGCCGATATCCCACAAGAAACTTTAATATACATTACACTCAACATTTATTTGCAGTTATGCATTCACATTTAAAAATAAATAGGAAGTTTCTTTAGGTTCAACAGTAATTTTATAATGGCAAGTGTTCTAAATCTGAATGTCATGTATAGGTACTGCATTCTAAAGACATCAAAACCTGACAAGATTTCACAACCATCCTATACATTGATTTTTGTACTTTTCAGCAAGACAATCTAATTCACTTTATGATGTAAACAGTACCCATACAGCCAAACAGCCATATATCTGTTTCATAATTAAAAGATTTCCTTCCATACCAATAAACATATCAATTTTAACCATATTAGGTACAATAAACTTCCCATAATTAAAAAATGTAAATTAAAATGCCCTTGAAAACGAATTTTCTTATTTAGAAAACCTTATTTTAATCTTTGTCCAGTATTTGGTAAGACCCTCAAAGACTGTATTACTGGAATTATCTTAGCACATAAAGAAAGAGATGTGTCTGACAAAAAACAAAATTTACCTCTTTTACTGTATTAGCAAAAGTCAAAGAAGGTGGAAAGAAATCACCGTGAAATGTGTTCTATAGTATGGAAGGTACTCTTTAATATAAACATGCTCTCAATAAATGCAAAAGAGAAACAAGCCTCCTGAATAAAATTCCCACAACACTGCTGAAGTTCCCAATTTGAAGGAAAGTATACAGCCAAATAGAAAACACGTATGCATGTGTGCCACTACCCTGCAATTTACTTTTGGCCACATTTTTACAGATTAAAAAAATAATCATTACTTCCCAGCTCCCAGTTACTCTCTGAATTAATGTAAAAGTAGAAATCATATTGCTCCATAGTTATTTTAGCTGGGGTCCATTTTAAGACATATTAAAACACAAGAATAGGGGAGAAAAATGTTATGGAATGCAACTAAAACAGTACAGTTCATTAATGAGGATCCAAAACAGCTGTTAATAATAAACTAGGTTTCTAAAGCTAGCTTTGGTTTCTCTACGCATCTTAAAAAGGCAAATAATTTTCTCTTCACCAAAACAGTTCAGTCATATGGTACCTGTATTCTCTAACAACGTCTTTGGTGTGTTGGGTCTGTTAATGATTTCTACAAGCTGGTGCAACACCATAGGAATATAAGGCTGCATCTCTATACCTAGATCAACCCCAAAAGAGAAAAACAAAAGAAAAATTTCAATGTTAAAGTAGCAATTTTGCTCCCTTTGTTAACTGTGACAAAAGTTATTTATAAATATATATAACTCACTTAAATTTAAAAACAAAACACAAAAAAGGCAATTACAAAAATATTAAGACATCTAAGAGAAGAAAAATAATCTTACCCATTTGAATGGAGATTTCTCCAATTGCCCATGTGGCATTATTGCAGACTGAAATGAATTCTGGATTTAGGTTGGTTCCCAATATTGGCATGAAATCAGCTAGAAAAAAAAATGTTTTAAAAACTATGTAGAAAACTTATTAACAGCAGTGTATTGTGCTTTAAAGAAAATCTACTAGGTGGAAACTGAAGCATAGGTAAGAAACAGCTATATTATAAAAGTGTTGGTAAATATCTTAAGAAACTGAAGGAGCCAATATCTGAACTTTTGGATGAAGTAGACCAGAAAACATTTAGTTTAGGTATATTTCAGATATCATTAGAAAGAGCTGGTCAGAGTACTCTCTCGTCATTGGACTGAGAAAACTCAAAAGTAAGGACAGCATGATATGCTAGAACTTTCTTCAAAGCTAGTTTTTCAAATGCACAATTTTTAAAAAATCAGTAATTTTGGTTTTAAAATAACCTTTACCCTAGTGCTCAGATTGTGATCTCTAAATATCATTTTCCACTTAATAGGAACGGGGGCTCTGAGAGAAATGTTTCATTGTAGGTTAAGGGCAGGAAATGTACCAAACAAACCTGGACTATTTCCTTGTAACAGGCAAACTCAGTAGCCAACTTAAGCTCTCACTGCCTACAGGTAAGACAGTTTAAGTACCACTGAGTTCATGCTGACACTCAAAAAACAAACACAAACAAAAACTAAACACTGATACATAAAATAAGATACCTATGCAGGATGCTGGGCATCAATTCATTATTTTGAAAACCGGTAAAGAAAAAAATACCAAGCAATTATTCTGCCTCTCCTGTATGCTGTATACCTCAGGAAAATAATTTATTGATAGGAAAATGTCTCTATATATGTATTTTCACTATTAAATGAAAAATTAGAATAGCACTTAAAAAACCCCTTAATTAATCAGTGGCTCTAAAGCCAGGATTTCTCAAGTTCAGCAGTACCGATAATTTGGGCCAGCTCACTCTGTTATGTGCGTGGGGGGTGGGGGGCTGCTGCATGCATTGTAGGATTGTAGAATGTTGAGCAACATCGTTTGTGTCTCTGTGCACTAAATACCAAGTGGTAACACACCCCCAGTGTTAAACAAAATGCCTAATGTTCTATGGGAGGGGGCTGAACAAAAAATGGTCCTGGCTGAGAATCAGTAATCTAGAAAATAATCATCATGGTTGATAACACACAAAAAGAAAACTAGACACTGTGTATCCTCTAAAGAAAGGACACATGACTGATAAAAGTCTTGTAAAACAAGAATTCATCAGTTTCATTTAGAGTAGTTAGACTTGAGCTTGTTAATTTGTTTTAATATATCATAATGTTATTACTCAAAGTTCAGAAATACAGTTATTATTCAAAAGAACTGGGAATTGGGTGAAGAATAAATTTTGGGGATGCAGTGTATGAAACGATGACTATAGTTAACAATTCTGTATTAGATGTTTTAAAGTTGCTAAGAGAGCAGATCTTAAAAGTTCATATCACAAGGAAAAACAGTCTTTGTAACTATGAGAGGGGATGGATGGTAACTAAACATGTTGTGGTAGTCATTTCACAATATCTACATAAGGTATAAAACAGCAAATCATTATGTGTGTACCTTAAACTTAAAGAATGTTACGTGTCACTTATATCTCAATAAAACTGGTACAGAAAACCCCCAAAGCACAACTGCATCAAATGGAAGAGCCTCTTAGCTCCGGCTGATGTGGCTCAGCGGGCTGTGCATCATCCTGCAAACCGATCAATGTTTCTCTTGTACATCAATGTTTCTCTCCCTCCCTTTCTCCCTCCCCCTCGCAAAAAAATAAATAAATTCTTAAAACAAAACCTTTTCAGGGCAATGTGTTGAACCAAGGCCTATTAAATCATGTATAAACAACTATCATCCCGAATGATGGGATATAAAAATGGGAAAAAAAACCCAAATCCCATTTAATCTGCAGGTCTGACAGCAATTCAGTTTATATTATTCAAGGAATCTCTTGTTATCTTCACAGAAGGCTAAGACAAATGTTAGACTATTAAAACAGAAATAAATCAGTTACTTTTTAGGTAAATTGTGTGAAAAGTTTCCAATGATATCTGAAAAAACATGTTGCTTTATTTTGAGAAAAATTATTTCTGGGTACCTCCACTAAAAAATAAAACTATTCAAAAAGTATCCATGAACTATGCATATAGTATACCAGGGCTTCAAAGGCAGGCGTGTCCTTTACTCTAAATTACTGCTTTTCCAACTATTTGCCAGTCATATGACTGCCTAACAAGCTGCTGACTAAACAGCGAGTTCAAGGGAACAAAAAAACAGGAGTTCCCATCCTGCCTGCTTCCATCAGAGCATCTTTAACCAGTCAAACATACATTTATAAATGTTGGGATTCCACGAAATCACATTTTAATGATAAAAAATATAGTTAATGTTACAAGTGGCATCATAGCAGTAGAAAATATTCATACCTATACAAGGTTTAACATGCTGAAAGCAAGCTTTTGTCAGATCACCTAACAGGGCGAAGGAACTCTGTCGAACTTCTGGCATTTTATCCTACAAGAAATAAGAAGAAATTAACCCCAATGTAACCCAGAGAACCAGGTTTCATTCGTTTTAATTGAACCAGTCTCACCTGCATGCACTGATACATTAGTGTTAGAATGTTACTTCGGGCCACTAGCTGTTCAATGTTGCCTCCAAGTCCTTCAGCCAGGCCGCTGAGTAAATCAAGAGCCACTATCATAAAGTCTTTATCTGGGGCCTCATATTGATCTGGTTGAGCATTGTTCAGCTGAAATTAGACACAATTTTTTTGAAAACTTACTTTGAATTGATTATTCAAACAGTTTATACACATTATACCTATGCTCAGAAAAATGTTTATGATGCCAAGGGAGAGATATAAAATTTTTTTTTAAATACCATGGCTTGTGCAAGAGTCTTCTGTACTAGGTTTACACATCGCTGATACACAGGTTCACAGTATGGAAGGAAGCCAGACTGCAGGGCTGTGGCAACTGAAGATAGGCACTAGAAAAAATAAAGTGCATGTGTAAAATTTCTGGGTACAGTTACCATTACAAGAAATGCTTCAAAGTGTGCTAATTAAGATCCTGGTTATTTCTGAGCTTGCTCTACTAGTCTACGGCAGCAGGTTTCTTTTAAGGTCTCTCTTCTGGATGTCACTCATTGCCGTTAAGTTTGCCTGCTGGTCAGGGGAGGTTTCCTCAGAAAAAAATGTAAAAAAGTTTCTATAATGAATGTTATCCTTCAAGTTTTCTCCCCCTTAAATATAAGAGAGATATTTATTTATCCTCCCATCCTGGTCAATGATGTAGGTGGACTTTACTGGGCACATTCTGAGCCGCTGCCTGACAAGAAATATATTTAGCCATAACTCTTCTTATGTTGTTGGGCCCAGAATTAGCCATTTTCTTGGTCACAGAAGTTTCTACTTCTCTGGCTAGGGAAAATCCATGGCAGAAGTGACCCCTGAAATGATAGGGGGAACGAGAATGACAATGACTGAACTGGCTCTACCAATGCAAAGTCATTTATGTTTAAGTTACCACATCTCATAGTGTGTTCAGTCATTTAAATATCACATATAATTTCTTTTTGGTTAAAGAACTATTTAGTATACATAGAATAAAATTTAAAACTACACACAAAAGGTATAAAATGAAGCCTCTCCTTATTAGTATCAAGTCCCAATGCTGCTTCACCTATGTGTGAGCCTATGTATCTAATGTAATATATAATACATATAAAATTTAAACAATAGTTGGCCTTTGAACTATGTGCGGGTTAGGGACACCAACCCCCTGGTACAGTTGTATATCTGCTTATAACTTTTGACTTCCCCAAGGTTGTCTCTTGGTACCCACAGAAGATTGGTTCCAGGTCACACCCTAGAACATCATGAAAGTCCTGGGGATGCTCGAGTTCCCCATATAAAACGGGGCAGATCAATGCATCCAGTCACTCCTCCACATCCACAGACTTCCAAATGGAAATCAAAGATAGTACAGGCATTTATGGAAAAAAAAATCTGTGTATAAGTGGATCCTAACAGTTCAAACCCATGTTACTCAAGGGTCAACTATGTATTAATTATGTTTTAGCTATATATCTGTATCAGGAAATATGACTGAGATATACATTTATGATGTAAAAAGATCTCCATAATTTATTATCAATTAAGAAGAGCAGGCTGGAAAACATATATAGCATACCTCTAGTAAAGGGAAGAGATCTTTATCTTCATCCTTTAACATGTTCCATTTCTGGATCAGTGGAGGCATTAGCATCTGAATATATTCCTATTTACAATGATGAAAAATACATAAAGCTCCACTATTATATGTAAACAAGTCCACTTTGAGTCTATGAAAATTAAAATCCATTTAGAGTGATTGTGTAAAATCATTACAGAAAGTATTTTAAGACTCTTTGTACCTTTAAAATTTTTATTTATTTATTTAGCCTATCTTTAATTTATATAATTTTGTTCTATTTTTAAGTCATCTTACATCCTTTTTGTAACAAAATTTATACAAATATATAAAAGTTACTTGATCACAATCAGGGACGACTCATATAGTTTTACTCTCCAGTACTAAATTTTTTAGTCCTGGTGCCTGTAACATGTGATATGGTTCTAGCTGTACAGTATCTTGTAAATGACAGGTTTACCTTACAGAGGCATTTGTAAAAAAAGATTCATAATCATTTAAGTGTCCTTAATTAAACTAAATAATCCATAAAATCAAGTAAATAAATATAATAATGTGAACAAGGGATACCAGTGCTAAAAGATCTAATTTAAGACATTCAGAAAAACACCAAAAACCAAATCAACCAACATCACAAAGCAAACCCATGAACCAAATGCCTTGCATCAACTTTTAAGCATAACTTATAAACAGACAATTTCTTAAGACTTTCCATATAGCATTCATAAACAAAATCTATTTTTCAGCAGAGAAGCTGAACTCTATTAAAACTCTAATATTACAAATCCAAACCCATCCTCTTCTATTCTGAACACTACTAGAGACAAGAGTTTGGCTCCCTAGTCACACTTCTTCTCTGCCATTATTTAGCATTTTTAACTTATTACCCCAATTTCTAATTGTTTTATCTAGTGTATTCCCCATAGTTGTAAGTACCAGTGAGAAAACAAAGATGTCTAGATGCGATACTCTAAAGCTGCAGTGTTTATAAAGTAGTAGATACCAAAAACAAATAAACCCCCCCAAAACAAAAACAAACTTGAGATTAAGTTAACGTTTAAAAACATTACAGAGTATATATAACTTTTACCCCTTTCCCTTCAGTTACTTTACAAAGTGCTATGCAATTACCACATCAAATACATATTTATTTTTTTAAATACTATTTAAAAGGTTAATACACTTGCTGCCTTCTTAAAGTAGTAAACACTAAGTGTTGATATCTCCCAAAACATTTTAATTTCCAAATACATGTTAACTTATTGATTGTAACCATGCTACATATATATATATTTTTCGTAATAGTACTTACTGGTTTGTTTAAATGATGTCCTACTGAATCTGCTAACGTTCCTATGGCATCATAAAGAATGAGCAAGTTCTTATGTTGGTATTTACTAAATGCAAAGACCAAAGTATCAAGTATATAAGCAAGATAAGGAACAAGTTCTGTACAAGCCTCCTCTTCTAGGGTAGCAAAGGCACTGTAATTAAAAAGAGAGAGAGAGAGAACAGTGTTGTAGAAAAGGAATAGTTTATAATAGAGAGAAAACTAAGTCTCTAGTTTAAAGACTATTTCCACTTTACATGATTATCTCCTCACTGCATCACACCCAATGCTTGCCTGTATTATTTCTTTCCCATTCCTTTCTTATTACCTCTTTCAAAGAGACCATCACCTATGGGTATCTATATAACTGCAAAGCTAAAATCTCAAACTAAAATTTGTTGATTCTTATATTTATTCATTCAACAAATTTATTTGGTGTTTACTATTTATTTAGTCACTGAGAGCTAGGACATCGCAATGAATAAAATAACTACTCTCATCCTCAGGAAATTATATTCTAATGCTTGTTCCAGAACAGTAAAATTAGAATTAAAACTGTTAAACTCTTACATTTTTTTCTGTGGATGTATACCGAGAGTCACAAAATGACAAACATATTTAACACTTAGGCTGCTGTAACTTTCTAAATAAATTTTCTCTTATAAAATACAAACAAACAAAAAATATGTATTTATACTTGAAAGTTGCTGAGATCTTAAGCATTGTCACCATGAAAAAGTTATCTGTGAGGTGATGAACATGTTATCTTGATTTTGGTAATCCTTCTACAATGTATATGCATATCAAATCATGCTGAACACTTTAAATATATGCAGTATTTGTCAATTATTCCTCAATAAGGTTAAAAAATGTCTCAGCCCCACACTATATTAGAGTGCAAAAACCATACTTCCTTATGTACGGCTACATATTAGAACAAATGTGCAAGAAAGGAAAAAAATCTCGAGTCTCAATGTAATGACATCAATTTAGACCTAAATTTGTCCTGACTCTTTAGTTCTAAAATTAAAGTTTGTATTATATTCTGTTCTACCGAATCAGGGATTTCCTACAAATGATAGGCTTGAGCCATGTGTTAATGAAAGTCTTGTTCATTAGCGGTATGAACTCTTCATAGCACGTGCCATGAATTACATAGTTGTCTGCTGCTCCCTAATGCACTGTAAGTTTCAAGATGGCAAGAATGTAAGCCCAGCATTTATAATATGCCTAACAATTAGTAGAGCTAAAAAAAAGTGCCAAATAAATAAACTACAGGAAACCAAATATAATCTGTATCCTGTCCCCATTGAAAAAAAAATTTAGTGTATTCTTCATGTTATTAAGAATTAAACTTTCATGTTATTAAGTATTAAACTCCTCCAGATATTTTTGCTTCATATCTGGAAAAGTCCAACTCTACTTTTCCTCTTGTTCCAAAAACTAGAATATTTCTAGTAATGGAACTGTAACTGCTGGTCTGATATAAAAACAAAATAGCTCTAAACCTAAACTTATAGAACAAATACTGGAGTAGATACACTAGACAGACGACAGGTCACTGAGGGACTTCCTGTGGTGTTACAGTAGCTGACCTGTAGACTAATGTGAATCTGCTCTAACTTTGCTATTGGTTCAAGAGCAGGACCTTTGTCCTCACCACTCCAGACGCCTGTGGGTATTAGGGTAAAAGATAACTCTACTGTTATCATAGTCACTGAGAAAACAAAAAATTTAAGAAATAGCAAAGGCTGATGTCTAATCAGTCACATTTGGATTTACAAAATGGTAAGGTGAAAGCTACAGATAAAAAGCCCATTAATGGTTTAACACCAATATTTCATCGCAAGGTTGAAAACTAGCTTCTCACTGAAATACCCACTCCTTTCCTGCACAATGAACGCTTTGTTATGAATCTGTCCCACCTGCAGGCAGCTTCTTGTACTCTTTTGTTGCTATCCAGGATACGCTTTAGCAACTCCGTCATTAATGGCTTCAGGTACGTGTCTGGGGGCTGGCTGACTACCCAGTGTGCATAGCGGCTCAGAGTCCAGCATGTTATGGAACGCACAAGAGCCTTTTTATCAGAGAGGCACTGAATAAGGTGAGGAATGAGCTCAGGCAAGTATGGAATCATGCCTTGCATGCAACCTAGAAAGGAAAAAATAACAGAAATCTTTCAGAAAGTGCTAAAATAAAACTATTTCAGTTGAATGTTAAACTGACACATGCATCCATGAAAAATATTCAGATCATTTTCATTGTATTAAATATGCTATAATAATCTGATCTAAAATTATCAAAAACCTGAAACGAGACCTAACTGCCCCTAAGTAATTTCCAGCAGGGTTAGGAAAGTTTATTTTACTTCTGCTACACAAATTATGACTTTCAGAAATGCCTTTAAAATGCCTCATTTCTTCTAGGTAGGTGTTTAGTTAGGAAAGCATAACCTACAGAATGATGACACCCTCGACTTACCATGTCTCACACTTACGTACAACAGAACAAAGCTATTTTTCTAGCAATGGGAATGCTTCTGCCATCCGAGTCCTTGTCCTTTCATTCTGCCCCCTTTATCATAATAGAAGCATTTGCAAAGTATCTGGCTGGGGTTAAGAGTAAGCCTATGGCTATTTAGTTAGTAATTGTTAACCAGTTCAAAGTAAACAATTATTCTAAGATGGCTTTCAGATTCAAATATCCTTTTCAAGGTTAATATGGATCATAGTCTTCTCAATCCCACATCAGCAACACACAAGCCAAGTATGTAAACTCAAGAGTGAACACTCTTTGCTTACAGAGTAACGATTCCTTAAAGTAGCCTAGCTACATTAGTGCTATTTATTTAAGGGCTTTACAGTTCAAATGTGACTTAAGACTTACCTTCGGCAATTGCGCCTAAGACCAAGATGCCTGATTCTTTAACAACCCATTCATGATGAAAAAGTAGTTCTTTCAAAAGGGGCAAAATATGTGGCAAAAGCTCATCACGATACACATTTGCAAGAACATCTAGGGCAGCAGCAGAACATTTTCCTAAGAAAATATATTTATCAAAAATATTACATTAACCTCATTATCTTTTAGTTTATAAAATGAGTATTTGTTACATGTGCAACACTTTATTCATACTTCTACAGTTTCAAAGAATTCAATAAGCAGTCTTGTTACATGAAAAAATTCTATTAACGAGTACTTTTTTATGACCAAAAATTAGCAAACTAATTATAAATCGGAATCAAAAGTCACCAGTACATAACATGTAAAATATAAAATATCCTGGAAAACATTCTTTACAGATAAGGCACCATTAAGTATCAGACTATATATCAATTCAAATTTAACATAATAATTTAGAAAAGAATAAAAAATTTAACAAGAACAATAATATAATTAAGCATCCAAATTTTTCCCAGTGTGAACTAGGCATAATAAATGGTTAATCAAAAACTATTAGACACTGGTAAAATCATTTTTAAAAAAAAGCTGTTATATTGGCCAGAAGTAACGCTTATCAATAAGGCCCTTAAGTTATACTGTGTGGTAGGATCCATAGAACTGAACATTATGTTGCCATAAAACAGAATGAAATCTCTATGTACTCATATAGAATGAGTTATGTTATACATAGAAAAGAACCATCATGGTACACATAATATGATTTCACTTTTGTAAAGTCAGCCTCCTCTCCAAATAAGGTGATGTAGCTTTAGCTGTGTGGCTCAGCTGGTTGGAGCGTTGTCCCATACACCAAAAGTTGTGGGCTCAATCCCCATTTGGGGTGTGCACAGGAGGCGACCAACTGACATTTCTTTCATGATGATGTTTCTCTCTCTAAAATTAATAAATATAGGGTCTGGATTCCTTGAGTGTGGCTGGTAGGGTAATAATACGGGTGTAATAATTCATAGTTTTTTTTTAAGTTGTTTCTTTTTAAGATTTTATTTATTTATTTTTACAGAGGGGAAGGGAGAGAGAAAAAGAGGGAGAGAAACATCAATGTGTGGTTGCCTCCCATAACCCCCCCCACCCCGCACCGGGGACCCAGCCTGCAACCCACACATGTGCCCCGACTGGGAATCGAACCAGCAACCCTTTGGTTTGCAGGCCGGCACCGGCACTCAATCCACTGAGCCACACCAGCTGGAGCTATAGTTTTAATTTGAACATTTCACCTAAAATGTCATATGGTGTGCCTGTGTGTGATATTGTAAAATTATGGAATTACATGTTTATGATTTTGTGACAAAAGATTTTGTAATAAAAAGGGTGTTATTTGTGCCGGACTCCGTATATCCTATAGTGAGGATAAAAACAAAAAAAAGCAGACATGTATGTGTTTTTCTGTATGAACACAGAAAAACTTCTGGAAGGATATAAAGATGGATGAGATGTGGAGGGCCTCCTGCCAACCAATGTACATTATTACTTTTGAAGGGTTATCTACAATATATTATAATGTTAATCCATCTTGCCCTCAACCTGAAAGTAGGGATACAGTGGGAGGTAATTTGTGATAGTAGTGAGATTTGGGTTCCAATAACAGATGTGCCCTCCTAGCTATGTTGACCTTGGGCAAGTTTCTCTTTTTGCAGTGTCCTTACCTATATAAGGCTGTTGGAAAGATTAAATGTGATATCCATGCAAAGTCCTTGGCCTAGGTAGGGCTTGGCACATTAGGAATGCTAAGTAACTGGTAGTTATAGGAAACTAAATGGGCAGTAGAGGAATTAGCATCATTTAGCCAAAAGAATTGCACAGTACAGGCTGCTGATTCATGTCTTTAACCACTTCAGTCACTAGAAATCCCAACACTCCGAATTACAACAGTGGCTCTCACCTGGGAGCAGTTTTGTTTCCCAGGGGACATCGGCAATGTCTGGACACTGCTGGTTACCACAATTGTGTGTGTGTGTGTGTGTGTGGGGGCGGGGGGGTGCTGGCATCTACTGGGTAGAGGCAAGGCTGCTCAACATCCTGTAACGTGCAGGGGAGTCCCCACGACAACAAAAAGATCATGTGGCCCAAAATGTCATTACTGCTGAGGCTGAGTAACCCTGAACTAGAGCAATGGAGCTTTAAAAGCCAGTAAGGAAGCAAGCAAAACACAGGTATCCAGGTTTTCCCCAGGGTTATCTAATTACAGTGCGGCCCAGAATGCCAGCTCAGCAGACGATGGCGATTTGCGGCTAAGGTTGAAAACTAACAGATTAAAAAAAAATTTTTTTAAGTTTGAATATGACAAAGCAATTTATATTGTTTTAGAATTATCCACGATAACCATACAACTCTCATACAAATTATCACAAAAATAATTTTATGTAAGGAAAACAGAAAAAGTTTATGGCCAACGTTCCTATTTTATAGTATCGAACAAAAAATATATAGCCTTTGAGAAATGACAGCCTGAGCTATAAAGAATACAATGAATAGTAAACATAAAAGGAGGTGCATCAGAAAAAGGCAAACCAAAACTATATGCACTTCAGACATACTATGATGGCTAGAGGAGAAAAGGTTAACGTCTGTGGGCAAGCAAGGGCCTGCAATCTAAGACACTGCTGGTGGGAGAGTGAGTGGCGGGGCCACTTTGGAAAACAAGCCTGGCAGTTCTTCTCAAAAGGTTAAACAGAGTCATAGCACATGACCCAGTAATCCCACTGTTGGGCATATACCCACACATAATGTGTGTCCACACATACACTATATAGAAATGCTCACGGCATCCTTACTCACAACAGCCAAAAGGGGGAAACAACAAAATGTCAACAAACTGTTCACTACTGATAAATGAATCAGTAAGATGCGGTAAATCCATACAATGGATTATTTTTCTGCAATAAAAAGGAATAACGTATTGATATATGCTACAATACAGATGAATCTTGAAACAGAAAGCAGCCAGCCACGAAGGACCTTATACTGTATGATTCCATTTACAGAAAATGTCCAGAATAGGCAAAACCACGCAGACAGAATATAGACTAGTAGTTGCTTAGGCCTAGGGGACTGGGAGAAAAACGGAATGAATGATAATGAGAATGGGCTTCCTTCCTGGGGTGATGAAAATGTTCCAAAATTTACTGTGGTGATGGTTCACAACTCAGAATACATTAAAAACCACTAAATTATACTGTTTAATGGGTGAATCTCATGGTATGTAAATTATTTCCCAATAAAGTGGTTACCAAAGCAGGCAACTGTGCTTTTCCCTCTCCGACTTACTTAGATTCCAGTCAGAAATTGTATCATCATCATCAATTTCATCGTCATCATCATCTTCCTCTTCAATGCCATCTTCATCATGCTGCTGAGCCACTGTCCTTGATCGATGAAAACGTGGCCTTATATCCTGTTCACTATCAGGAATCGTTTCATCTTCTTCAACATCACCCTGTATTTTTTTTTTTAAAAGGGAAAATTTTGGTGACATTCATTATAGGCTAATATGTACACGGGTGAAGAATCAGGATATCCAGATGGGGCCATGCATGGGGTTCTGAAGTACACCTTTTCTTTGTGAAGGAAAGAACAGGCTATCACATAAGACCTGTTAACTATCGGGTACTTTCAAACACATTATATTGCCTTCCATCAGGCTGGTACAACCTAGAGTAGTTGAATCCCATTCAGGTCATATTTAAGTTATTTTAATGCTTCTATGTTTGAACTGTGTAGCACATTATATGTAATAGGAATCTATATATAGGGTCTATTCTAAATAAATATTCTATTAGTAGCTGAATTCAAAAATTTACTAAGTCAATAAAAATAATGTTCCCTATTCACCAGAAAAGTTTCCTTACCTTGAGTAGGATAATATCTATATCTGAGTACTTCATGCCATTCACTAATACAGGAATCAACCTATTAACAAAAACAAAAACAAAAAAAACCCCAAATTCATGAAACAAAGATCTAAAGATCAATAAAATTAAGAAGTGTTAACAAGCTTTTATATACCAATAAGACCAATGAGGCAACCACCACTAAGAGTGTCTTAGAGCATATTCTTTGGCCTGTATGTCCGTCTCCAATGATGAACATTCCTACTATATATTGTAGTCCTTTCACAATTCATGCATGAGGTCCACTAGATAGAATCTTAGTGGAGATAAGATTAATAGTGCTTGGAAATAAAGATAATAAAAATATAGCAATTTCTTCCCTAAGGACTTATCCCAAATATACCAATAATATTCCCATTTTTTAAAGACCAATGTTCCTTGATACAATAACAAAAACACTACCCCCCTACAAATGTTCACCATTTGAGGCTTGGTTAAAGTAAATTACAGTAAAGTTAAAAACAAACAAAAAACCCAAAAACCCAGGTGCAGGTGTAAAGCACACAGCACACTTTCATTTCCGTTAAAATAGTGAGATTTCCCATGTAATTATTTATAAACATACTTATAGACTGTCTAGAAGGCTAGCCACAAAGGACCGAATACTGTATGACTCCATTTATAGAAAATGTCCAGAATAGGCAAAATCATACAGGCAGTATCTTTGGAGAGGAAAGTGAGTAGGTGAAGAAAAAGGGACAAAATCTATCTTTTATTTTATTTCTAAATGGTGCCACATTGTTATAATAAGCCTACATTTAGTATTTTGTATTTCTTTTTTTGGGGGGGTGGTTGTTATATTTTCCAAGTAATAATGATAAAAAATACAATGGACATACAAACTGAGCTTCTAGAAGCAGATTTGGATCAAGTGACCCCTGACATCATGAACTGGGAGCGGGAGCCCAGCCAAGATGCTACTGCCAGAGAAGATCACAAAGACGCTGAGGGTTTACAGACCAAACCAACAGTGGATTCTCCAGCTGAAAGTGCAGGAAATGAGAACAAAACACCTGTGCCAGTTTTAGAATAATATAACAAATGAATATATTCTTAGGTATCGGGTTGCAGTGTGACTGTCCTTGAGCTAACAGACAAATGGACCAAAGTTAAACTCTTTCCTACTGTGCTGAATTGTTTTATTGAAACAAACTGATTCCCCCTCCCACTTAATGCCACAGAGGAGGGATGTTTCCCAAAAGTGAATGGGAAGTTTTGTGAAGTTTATTTCTGGAAACTTAAATGGGTGATATTCTTATATAGTTCAGAACAAATTTATCTATTTTCATTGTGGTAAGGGTTCTCCCTTCTCTTTCCCAGGTCATATCCTTCCTCATTTTTTTTCCATATTGTAAAACCAAATATAAAATCGCTAGAACACAAGCATTATGTATTCTAATGTATGTTAGAAAACTGAATATACAGTGTGGGGCAAAAGTAGGTTTACCGTTGTTCATATGGAAAATAATTAATAAATAATACAAGAACATAAATTCTGTTTCATGTACTCAAACTATAACCTTACTTTTGCCCCATGCTGTATAGGAAACACAAGACTGCATGAAGAAATGTGCACGGTTACTGTGCAGTTAAATTTTAGCCCCTGCTGGCATAGCTAGGTAGACTGAGTGTCGGCCTAAGAACTAAAAAGTCACCGGTTCAATTCCCCAGTCAGGGCACATGCCTGGGTTGTGCCCTTAATGATGAGGTCCACGTGAGAGGCAACCACACACTGATGTTTCTCTCCCTTTCTTTCTCCCTCCCTTCCCCTCTGAAAATAAAATTTAAAAAAAAATAAAAATTTTTTTTAGCTTATCCCGATCGTCACAGATGTCATCTCTGCAACAGAAACAGAGTGGTGGTGGCAAACTTTCTAGAAAAAAACCCAAGAAACCAAACCACAACCCCGTACCCATGTGCCTGTTCAAAAAGAACTAAACTTCTATAAAGCATTTCTGGTTCTTTGAAAGTCTGTGCTGTTATGGAGAGATGCAGATAATGCCATAGAGTACTTTATATATTTGCTTGTAACAACAACTACCAATTCTTTTTCACTTAGGTTAATACATTTTATTTAATGGCAGCTGAAGGGCCATTTTCAATCAGGAAAATTCATTTATATCTGTATTCCTTTTAATAGAAGAGACGAGAGCGTTTAAAATATAAAAAACTGTAAGTCTAAAGGAATTTAGCCAAAAGCAATAATGCAAAAAGGAAAAGTTCTACGGACAAAGTTATGATAGCCTTTGATAAAAAGTTAGGAAGTTTAAATTCCCACTAAGAAAACAGTTAAATAAATGAGGATACCATATCCAATCTGAAGTATTAGGTAGTCAGAACCATGATGCTGGGACGCTGACACTATATTACAATTTGTTAGATCAAAGAGCCCCACTCCTATTTCCTCAATGAATTAAAAATTATTAAAAATTTTTTAAAAAGCATATCATAAGAGTGGTATAAACTGGGGAAAAAAGGAAGAGTAATATATGGATTTTCTAAAGGAAAAAGTCCACTTAGCACATGATGTTGTACTTTACTTCCAAATAAATTCCAGTCAGACTAGAATAAAACATATTCTAGTGGAATTGCTGCTTTCTTGGTGGGGAAATAATTTATTGGAAAAGAAAAAGTTAACTACATGAAAATAAGATCATCCAAGTACTGTAAACATCTAAAAAACAAATAACTCTGATAATACCACGACATACTAAAACAAGTGGTTATGTTCTTTGCTGACCCAGATGGCTAAGGCTAGAGAAATGGTAACTTAAATGGCTAGTAAAAGTCGTAATAGGGTGGGACACTGCTGGTGTGGTATAAATCCGCATAACTTCACTAGAGAATAAAGGGGGATGTTTATGAAGAATCCTGAAACACTCAGCCCTGTCACCTTGGTAAAAATCATTCCTAGGCATTCTACCTGAAAGAAACCACCACTTATGGACAAAGAAAGATGCTTACTCTAGGATTATTTGATTAAAAAAGAAGGGGCAAACAACTTAAATATTCAACAGAAGAACAGTCAATCATATATACACAGTATGCAAACTATGATGGAATAGTACTCAAGGTTTAAAGAGTTTAAAGAGGAAAGTACACAACATTCAAGCAACTGAAAAGAGCAAACCACAAAGCAGTATATAATCAGAATTTTAAGCACTAACTATAGTTAGACACTACATTAACTGTTTTACATACTATCAAATTTAATTTTTCCTCAAACAGTGAACACACAATATGTGGTGTATGATAACAACACAGCAAAATACTAACAGTAATTACTGAAGATGGTGAAATTCCAAGTGATTTTAGGTTTTCTGCATTTTAATTCGCTTCCATGAGACTGTATCACTTTTCAAAAGTTAGCAAGCATTACTTTTAAGTAACTGATCTTAATGCATGTTAAATCATTACATTGTACATCTAAAACTAATGATGTTTATGTCAATTGTATGTCAGTAAAATGGAAAAATAATTAAAAAAAAAACTGATCGAATAGCATTCACTGGGTTAAAAACAGCCTCAACAATAGGTTAACTAATTCCATAGCATCACAACCAGTGGAAAATCATTTTCTTTAGGGGAAAAAACCCACCAGAGTCCATGGTCAAATTACAAGGATTATAAAAAAAGACAACTGTGCCATAAATTATCCAAAAGTAAGAATGATTTAGAATAAACCATGCTCACGTAATTTAAGAAAATGTAGTTGCTTCTTGAAAATCTCTTTACTTATACCAACAATAAAATTAAGTTGGACTTTTTTAGAACTTAACTCCCTGATGATAGAAAAAAGCAACCTAAAATTATAAAAATGAGGAATCACTGTTAAATTTAAGAACAAGGAAGCATTCATAAGAAGGAACACTTACTTAGGAAGGTGCCTTACAAGTACATCTTTGCATATTGGCTGTTCGGCCAAAGTGAGCCAAAATTCACAGGCTTCTAGAGCCACGTTTTCATCTTGATCTTGAGTCCTCTGCAACATGTACTGTAAACAAAGGAGCCTTAATCAGTTAAAATCATACAATTAAAATAAATCTCATACTATTTCAGTGGTTAATAGTCCTTTGCTATGGCCTTGCACTGTATATTGATTTTCGACCTAGGGTTTATATTAAAAAAAAAAAAAAAAAAAAAGGCTTCCTACTTAATTCTAAAATGCAGCCGAACATAAGAACTGCTGCTTTAGAATATCACCTAATGAGGCATTCAATGCATGTATTGTTTAGTTACTTCTGTATGGATGTATTGTTTTACGAAACCACTGAGATTTTGAAAAATCTAAGTCTGAATAATCAAAAATCAAGTCTTTGTAAAATCAGCAAAATAAAAAAAACTCCATTAAAACTTTCTTAAAATGAAATCTTTAAAAAAAAAGATTTATTTATTTTTAGAGAGGGGAAAGGCGGGAGAAAGAGAGGGAGAGAAACATTAATGTGTGATTGCCTCTTGTGTGCCCCCTACTGGGGACCTGGCCTGCAACCCAGGCATGTGCCCTCATTGTGAATCCAACTGGCGACCCTTTAGTTCGCAGGCTGGCGCTCAATCCACTGAGCCATACCAGCCAGGGCTAAAATGAAATCTTTTTATAACTACTCAAACTATCTCTTGCAAGTATATACTTCACATATTTAAGGATATATATATATAAAAAAAATACAATTACAAAAGTTATTCTTTTTAATTTGGAAAGAAATAGTGACATTTCTTAGTGCAACTGTAATTTATAATCACCAACAAAATAGGTTTATCATGTCCTCTGAACATAGCAAGTCAAATTCACTCTTGGTAGAAAGAACATCTGACCCTGCATCTGTTCTCCAAGGGCACACTTGCCTTTAAAAAACCCTTACGTGCAAAAACAAAATAAACATAAAGTCACAAATGATTTCCCAAAGTACCTGGGACTTTGAGTTGGAATTAAGTGATAAATTCTTTATATATATCCTCTGCCTGATTGAAAAATCTCACATGGCAAAATAGGAAACACAACAGGTGCGACAGACCAACCCCTATCACATTCCACACCATATCCTACTACTGCTGAATACTGCTGAAGAAAGAACTATAGCATTATAAATTAGGCTCCCTAGCCATGACACGGCCTGAGCAAATGATAAAATGTCTTTACCTTTCTGGTTAACTACAAACTCTCTATTACACATGCAACCAACTCCACCTAATTCTTCTAAACACTTCATGGAGGGAATAGGCTCTTGAGAGCAACTGTCATTTATCCCCATATTACTCTGCTACATATCCTTATCTTTACAATGATCTTTTCTAACGTTTTAGAAAAGGAGATATTCCCTTTCCATACCATATGGAGCTCTGGAAGTGAAGGGGAGGAGATAGACACACACTATTTAATCCACTTGCAAATTAATTTGTTCTAGTAATAATTACATCTTGTTATTCACCACAGTTTATGGATCATTTAGCCTAACACCTAGCAAACACAAATAACCTAAATATTTCCTAGTTATCCTGTTTAAAAGCTATCTACTGTGTTAAATAATTATTTCTCTTCAAAATATCTTAATAAAAGCAACCAATAAAATAATAAAAGCAATCAATCTTAAAATATCTTAAATCTTATGAAAGAAAAATAACCATAAAGAGAATTTATCCTTTAAAGACAATCATAATTATTTTTGTGTCCCCCCCAAATGTGTTAAATAGTATTAGAAAACAGTGGTTTCACATTATTATGCATTGTGTGCCCACGGCTTTTCTTGAGGGAAAAACAAGAGAGCCCGTAAGCTGCCCGTGTTGGTTACCTCGACTATATTATGCATGTGAGGAAGCAGGCGATCCATCCGAACTTCAAGCAACATCACAAGTGCCCGGCACACATTTTTCCGTACCTCTGGTTCTTCATCCCCAGCCAATGCAAAGAGATTCTATTGTACAAGAAACATTTTTCTAGTTAAGTATTCCAATATATTAGAAAAGTTTATAAATAATGATCAATAATCTGTAAGTTGCTGACATTTAAAAACCCTAAGAAGACACAGTACAAATGAAGACTGAATTAATTCGCCTACAATATTAGGTTATAAAATAAGACAAACATAAAATAATTGCAAAAATTTATAATTTTGGTAAATGATCTAAAAATAATTCTTTCTGATGGAGTACGACTGGCTGTGTTTTGAGGTAATTTTTAGTGAGACTAAAACCATGTCGTTGGGCCATCAGGGCACTTATCCAGCTGATCCAGAAATAGAGGTAATCATTAAAATAAAATTTGATTTACCCTTCAAAATTACTGTCTGTCAAGAGATTAGTCGTACCAACTCTGACTCTTAAGGAGGTAACAGGTGTAAGTTCTATAAAAGCATCAATAATTGGGTAATTATATATACTGAATTTCTAAAAATTAACCCTAAACTGTCATTGTTCACCAAGTCAACTCCTGAAAAAAATGTTAACAAGTTTCTCTACATGGTTAAAAAAAAAAGTCCGAATATTTTAATTCTCACAACTCCAAGGTGTTGTTATTCAATTTTACAGATGAAGATGTGGAACTTTAGATGTTAAGTAACTTGACAGCCAGTGGAGAGAATCTGAATTTGATTTTCATGGAATCATGAATAAATCCACATTCATTTTTATCAACAAGCTTCCATTAGAAGAACAATATATCGCATAGAGCATGCAAGTGGGGAGGTGAGAAGAAAAAACAATAAACCTTCTCCATCTCACTCTTGAAATTCTACTTTAAGTACAAAAACACACATACACTAAAAGCAGTAAAAACATCATTTAAAAAAAAAATCCAATGTACTCCATTGTCTTTTCCCAGGAAATTATAAAAACTTCTCCAAATAGATGAATCTGAAATCTTTTAATAAGAAAGGGGTAAGACAATGGAGAAGTTCAAATATTAAATGTGACAGTATGTGAAGTACTATTTCTAGCATTTTATTGATTTTAGAGAGAGAGACACACACTAATTTTTGTTGTTCCACTTATGTATGCATTCACTGGCTAATTCTTGTATGTGCCCTGACTGGGGATCGAACCAGCAACTTGGGCATATCAGATGATGCTCTAACCCAGTGGTCACCAACGTTTTTGGCATCAGGGACCAGTTTTGTGGAAGACAATTGTTTCATGGACTGGGAGGGTGGGGCAGGGGTATGGTTTTGGGATGATTCAAGAACACTGCATTCCTAACAGGCCCAGACCAGTACTGGTACATGGCTGGGAGGTTTGGGGCAATCCCTGCAAACCAACTGAGCTACCTGGTCAGGGCTCTGTTATTAGCATTTAAAAATCTTTGATTTCCTCAAGTCCTCATGTTTTGAAAACTCTGTAGTTCCTTTTTTAATCAGCTATATTTTACAAGGTCAGAGAATACTGTTTTTCCATCAGGTACTGCTTTACATGTTAGATATACTTCTTTCATTAAATCGGATGTTGTCTTAATAGGAATACTCAGCTTTGCCAAGGTAAGTCAGTTGTGTATTAGAAACTAATACACTTTCATCAATAATGTCAAACTTAGCAGACATGACATCAGCTCCTGATGAAAACACTGGTAAATGAAGAAAACAATTCACTTATTCACGTAGCATATAGTTATTGAGGGCCTACTATGTGTCAGGCACCTCCTCTGGAGGTTACTGTTCTTATAGGATGGAAAACTCGTTATACAATTATCAAGTAGCAGAGAAATGTTAATATGGCATATAACACTAATAGAAAATATTTAAAAATGTTGGGACGTGTTCTTGCTCCACTTGTGGAATATGGTCTCACACAATTTTTATTTTTAGAGAGCATTTAATTTCTTTTATTCTACATTATATTTCTGTATAAGATGCTGGTATGTCCATCATGGTTCCTTTAAGCTGTTGAATAATACTAAGAGGAAATACTATTATAACTTCTAAAAGTAATAACAGTAGGAGTTAACATGTAGAGTGCTCATTCTGTGGCAGGCAGTGACAATTTATTTACAGCAAATATATAATGATCCAACAAGTTATGTCTACTATTAGCCTCATTTTACAGATGAAACAGAACACATCAATTTATTAAGGTGTCCAAGATTAACAGCTAAGCGGTGGAGCCGGGATTTGAACCCATGCAATCTTACTCCAGACCTCTAATATTACCCACTACCCTCTATATCAAACTACACTGAAAACACCTTGAGCCATGAAATTTATTTATATATCCTTAGTACCAAGCACAGTAGGTACTCAGCAAATGAGAAAGAAAAGCACAAACAAAATCATGATTTCCACCCCCGCTCTTATAATTTTCCACTAGAAATAAGGCCTCTCAAGGATTTAAAAAAAAAACAAAACAGCTGAATCCTGGCCAGCGTGGCTCGGTTGGCTGGGCATCAGCCTGTAAACTAAGGGGTCACTGGTTGATTCCCAGTCGGGGCCCATGCCTGGCACGCAGGCCAAGCCCCCAGTTGCAGGTGTGTGAAAGGCAATTGATTGATGTTTCTCCCTCACATTGATGTCTCTCCCTCTTTCTCCCTCCCTTCCTGTCTCTCCAAAACAAAACAAAATAAAAATTTAAAAGAACAGCTAAAAAGAAATAGACCATTTAATCAATTTTATTGGATGAAAATAAAAGTTAAATGGTTAAGGAACTTAAACAATTCTTTCACAATTGCTGTTATCAAGTAGGCAAAGTTCTGAAAAGGAATTCTGTTGCTTAGGGTTCATGACCAGAAAACTGTGCTCTGCTCTTTCTGCTTTTATCAAAAAGTTGTGTTTTTAGAATGCTTACTTAAGATTTAAGTGCCAATACTTTTCTGACACCTCTAATTTCATAAACGGAAACCAATAGAAAACCAGAAGTATAGCAGGTCCTCGAATAATGTCATTTCATTATCACATTGATGAGGTGTAGCAGAAATTTGATCTTGTGTGTATCGATTAGCCTATGGTAAGATTAGTTACATTATATTTTGTTTTGTTTAAAGTCACAAAACATACTGACAATGTAAAGTGAAGACTCACTGTATTCCTTCTAGTTTGTGTCCTCAGATTCGTCATCAAGTTAAGGTTATTCAACCTCATCAATGTTTCAAATATTGCAAATGACTTGGGAAATTTAATTTCCATATGCAGTTGAACAGTACATTGAAAATTTTTATACTGAAGATATTAAACATATCATAATCAATGTTTATTATGATACAAGGGGACAAATCAGTAGTTATAAACCTACATGCAACGAACATTTTCTAACCTCAAAAACAAAGGGGAAGGGCAATAAATCTTACCTCAATGAAAGAGTCAATGTGCAACATCAGAGCTTGAGTCCTACTGATGATAAACTGATTGACACATGCAACAGCATGAGATCTAGAAACAAAATTTAAACATTCATCCATAAAAATATTACAGCATATGTACAGTCATACACACCCCTCCCCCAAAAAGAATTAGTCAAAATTTCTCTGTGTAGTAACACAAAAAGAGTATAAAAAACATATTACGTGAAAAACACAGGTTGCAGAGCAACGTATTATTGTTTCTATGAAAGTGAAAAGTGTCTGAAAAGGACATGTGTGCATTTTTAATACTGAATACCTCTTAAGAATGGGAGGTTGGGTGGGGGCATGTTGGGAACTTATTTACTTACAGACTTAAAATAAAGAGTATGCATTCCCTGGAAGCTAAAAACAGGGAATAGTCTACAGTCTATGGGTTCTGACATACCCCATTCAATCCCACCGCAATTCTTAATGGCACTACATAAAATCACTCTCGGCTCACAGGTCATGGCCATGGCTGGATCTGGCCCCATGGGTTAGTTCGCTGACTACTGGCTGAGACATTACTCTGTAACATGGCTACCCCTTAACGTCATTTCCTACTATGCTACAAACTTTTTTTCTTCTGTCACTCTAAAATGCATATTCTAACTCCAGTGCCTTTGTACTTGCTATTCCCTAATCTTCACCTTGATCTTGGAAAGACTACTTTACTTTGTTTAGGGTCTGCACAAATGTCACCTTTACAGAAAACCTTCCATACAAAATATTTCTGAATCACTAACCCCTTATTCTCATTTTCCACAGTATTTATCATGAAATTATATTACTTATCAGTTATTATCTGTCCTGTGTGCTTCTTCTAATAACCCAATTGAAAAAAAGATGGAAAACAGAAGAGAAGGTCACCACGTGCAGCCAACAAGCATGACAAGATGTTCAATGTCACTAATGACAGAGTAGTAAACCATCAAGACCATAATGAAATAATACTTTAATCTATTTGACTGGCAGAAATTAAAGTGTGTGACAGTACTAACGGCTGAATATGTGTACTTAGGAAATCCTTTGCTCTATCAATAAATGAGTATAATTGATGCAATCATTCTGTAAAAGTTTGGTGTTATTTCTTTGAGTTATTCACTGTCATGCCCTGTGTCTTAGAAATTCCTTCTCAAGATTTTGTCTTCCTAAGAGAAACTCTTGCAAGTAGACAAGAGGAGACAAGCGTAAAATGTTTTCAGCAGCACTACCCACAAGAGCAAAAATCTGAAAGCCACATAAAGGCCACTGGGGGGTGGAAGGGGGGACAGGAGAGAGATATGAATAAATTGTGCAATTGTCATGCAAAGGAATGATATACAGCAGTCAAAACAAATGACCTAGAGTGACACAATATGGATGAATCTTAGCAACATAATAAATTTAAGAAGTTAAAGATTAAATTCAGTACAATACTTTTTATAAAGTTAAAAACGAAGATCAATAAAATTATTTTTTAAAAAAATTCAGAGAGGAGGATAAAATTGGGGATTATAGGTTGTTTTCAAGGTCTTTGTTTTTACTATGAGTGGTGGGTTTGAGTGATTATTCAAAATAACCTAAATAACTAAAGACTGAATGGAAGTGGGAAGTGATGAGAACGTGTCATAAGCTAAGAAACATAACTCAATTTGTGTACCTCTAGTATGATTAAAAAAATAAAATGGCTATGATTGTTAAATTGCTTAGTCATGTGATGAATAAAACTGTATGTGTTTGCCTTGTTCTATCTTCTCAAAGTCCAATAGATGGAAAACCACTCATAGTAAATGCCAGTTAAACTGTACTAATAAGGTGTTAAAAAATTATGTAGAATAAAACTACAAAAAGATGGAAGATATATTTAGTGCAAAGCTAAAATACGTAACAGATACAGTCATTTACCCAAATATACATTAAAATATTTTAAACAGTATGTACAAGAGAATCTTAAATGGGCAGTAATGAACATTCACTTAATAGAAACATTTCTGTACTGCTGAACTCTACCCTGTTAAGTTTTAAACATATGTATTAAAATTACAGAAGAAATTTTTATATCCAGTAATGGTGTACCAATTACTTGGAATTGTTTTTCTTTTAATTGCTGAGACTTGCTCACAAAAAGGAAATTTCTTAGAAGTATGCAAATCATCCCTTTCTTTCACTCCTTACATGAAATGTTAAAAGGGGAGGCTTCTTAGGGAACATGAACTCCTCTATCTAGTTACCTATGCCAGAAGAGTAAAATTTGATTTTTGAAATGTTTATTTGTATAACACTATCACAAATAAGCATCTATTAAGTTTCCATTGTGAGTTAAATACTAGATTAAGTACCACTTAAGAGGAAAAGAAAATTAAATCAAGGTAAAATTGTAAGCACTAAATAGAAAATTTAAGCAAGAAAAAGATTCCTCATTTACCCTCTGGTCACACTGCTGAAATCACAATCCTCTGGAATAGAGCTTGGAATCTTGAAGTAAGCCCCGATGGGCATCTGAACCAACAGGTACAGCCTATACACTAACATTCATTTGGCTAGATATCCCTGAAGCCTCTAGAAACTACACGATTTCTATTTTATATAGTAACATATTTAATTATTCTACATAAAAGCATGAAGCACTAACAAGTATAAAAAAAAATCAAGTAACAATCAGAAAAAATAACAATGACTTTTCCACAGAAATAATAAGCAAAGTTTAAGTTAAAAACATATACATAACTGGACGGAAAAAAGTACAGCAGGCTGGAAAACTTTCGGTGAAGTTACGAAGCCTCAAACACTTCAACAGTATAACAGAGGCATCGTGATAATTGCAGCCTGATAGGACAACTGATGACCACAAAATAATCAAAGGTTAATTTAACATACAAAATATAATGATATTTCAAAAACTTTATGCTAGGCAGTGTTCAAGGAACTAGTGATCTAGAGGAAAAAACCAAAATGGACCAGTTTAACTTTAGGACTAGCCAACTAGGCCTACTCTGTGATTTCAGAGTGTACTCAAAAATCATTCCACCTTTAGGATTAAAGTGTTTTTAATACATAGATGTAAGCTCCTTAAACTAAAACATTTAATAATTTAGATGTCACGTTGGAGGGACTTTTAGTACACAGATGCAAATGAAGATACGTGTTCTTGGCAAGATTCATAAATTTTTTAAAAAACCAAAAAACAAACAAACAAAAAAACAACAGCAACAAAAAGCAAACCCCAAAAACCCCACTGAGGTTTAGCCTGTCACAAAGAACCTTAAAAGCATGACTGTTAACAATTACAAATGTACTTAAACATGTAGAAGGTAAAGAAGCATCATATTCAATGACAATTTCATCAGAAGTTGTCATGACATTTCATGGGCTTTGTTTTCAAAGGACTAAATTTCAATGATCAAAATTCACCTTTGTGGAATATCTAATACATTTTGCTGGTCACAAAAATATTAGGTAATGCAAAAATAATAAAGTAGCCAGATTTATATTAGAGTTTATAAATTAATTTAATATTGGCTATATAGATACCTTATTTTTGGACTACTGTGCTTGAAGAACTGTAAAAATTTTGGAATCATGATGTTGAGAGGACGATCTAAAACATCACTATCTAAAATCTCAGCAGAATCTTCACATATCTTCTGAAGGGCACCAAATGCTCCCTATAAAAGACATTTAAATTATTAGAATTAATTAAAAATAAACCCATTTTAAAAGCAGATCAAAGAACATTGACTAATTTGTATGAATTGATGTTCTCAGCCTCCATAAAATGCTTCCTCATAAAATCTATGAATTTAATCAATCATAAGACATATTACGCCACTGAGCTACCTAAAAATCTCAGTTTAAATGTAGTAATACATTTTAATTTTAGCATTAAATAACTTAGAACGAGAAGATATTTTGGCCAACAGGGACTATAATATCTAATTCAAAAACCTAAGCTTCTGAAATACTCTTGCCAACTTTGAGCCAACATTCATTTTTCTCTTTTAAAGAGTATCAGTGTGTAAAACTCTATACTTAAATATAAATGTATTTAACCACTGTACCACCTCTCTTTTTGAAGCAGAAAAAGGTCTTAATATTGTTAAAATATTACTTGTATGTAAACCATTCATTGGGTAATGCTGACAAGTCTGTTAAAAGGGCAGGCAATTCAAATTGGCGATGATTTCTCTATAGCCATTTTTATACCAATGGGCTAATTTAGAGCTCCTATACACTATATGTAACCTATTAGTTAGCTCATGACCTTATATACTTTACTGCTTTTAATTCTATCAGCAGCACCTTGGAACTTAGTCTCCATAGTACAGTTAACTTACAAATACTGTCTCTTTAAATGATTAATGTAGTAGTTCCTCCACAATTTCAAGACTAGAGCAGTTTAAATTTTTTTTATTTTTGCAAAGTGCTTGCTTAAAATTTTGATATCCTTTTATGTTATTACCGTTAGCCAAAGCACTATTTAAACCAACTGTTGCCTGATGGTTAAATATTACTTTAGTTTTTCTGTAATCTTATCAGTGTATTTCCAAGGCATTATAGGAACGTGCGCGCGCGCACACACACACACGGGAATTCAAGTTTTTTTTCTTAAGAGTCTTTTCTAAACATTCCTTTGCTAACTGCCCCTCTCCCTAGTCAACCCCTTCTCCAAGTCAGATCTGGTAACAAACTGCCATATCAGAAGGCCACCTGATTTCTTAATGTTAGGTCATTCCTGTGCCTGCCCTTCTTCCAAGGCTTTCTCTTCTTTGAGAGGAAGAGGGGTCACTGCCTTATCTAAAACACCCAAAATGGTCTCCACTTAAAACAGATTTCTACCCAAACTGGAAGCCCAGATAATGAAAGAGATTCTTAAAGTATTTGTCAACAGTGAGAAACTGTAGAAGAAATCCAGGATACTTCACTTCCCCAAACAGAAAGATTACTGATTTGATCAGAGGCAAAGAACGAGAGATTACAATTAATGTATGATTAATACCAGACTAGACATGTCATACAGTAAGAGGCACAAAAAACAATTTAGAGAAGCTGAAAAGATACTCATGGGTCTGGGAATTTGGTAAATTTTATATATCTCTTCAAAAAATACCATATCAACTGATTAAGCTTGACAACAGTTCTGTTTATTACGTATATACCACAGCCAAGAAAAGTTTTCAAATATAAAAACAGAAGATACTTCCTTGTAGAAAATATAGTAAAGAGGTTTTAAAACTTAGTCTTCTGTAAACAGTAAGACAAATTATCACTAATTTAAAACAACAAGGTAACTTAAGGTTTTTAAGTTTTGAAATATTTTCAAAGAAAAACTTTCAAAGGTTACTAATACACAATATAGCAAGAAAAATTATACAATAAAGCAAATATGTTTACCTCACAAGTGTTGTAATCTTCAGAGTCCAATAAGCTACAGAGTTTTGGTAAGAGGTCGGGCCAGTTCTGCAATTCTCCCTTGGAGGCTATGGTTGTAATCAAAATACCTTGAAAGAAAACACATACCTTTAGGAAACCTGAATGCATTATGTTAGATATTGCCATGTGAACAACTGCACACAAACGTGCAAAACCATACATACTTACCTAAATGTCCCAAATCAGCCTAAGACTTCCAAACCATTAACATTCATCAAAGACTCCCATGTCACCCCAGCACATTAGTGGAAAAACCACAGCATAAATCAGGTCTGTTTCTAATCTTGTTTTTTAACACTTCATCCCCTTTTTTAATTTTCAACAATCATTTGTACAGAAGACTACAACTTGCTCTTTTTCAACAATATACCAAGAATAGTCCCACTAATTAAAATCACTCCTATGTTATAGAAATTACACACAAAATATTAAAAAGAAAATATATGAAAATATTAGTATCATTTATTGCTGGGTGATGAGTATGAGTCTGTCAGGTTCAAATAAAAATACATCAAGAAGCTAAGAACAGCTCCCTGACTTAACTTAGGATCACAGTCATGGGAGGACCGTGGACAGAGAAAGTAGATACACCATTAATAGAGAACAATCCTACATGCTGTGGCACTCGGTTTGCAACAATCCCTCTAGTGTGGACACGCCCCTACAAAGTTTCCCACTTATTGGATCAAGGACGAATCACTGGTAAGGTGATTTTGGAGAACTGAGGAGCACATGTTGACTGATTATGTCACTCTGGTTGGATTATTTCAATTGTGTAGTACGACTTAGTTGTGATAGTAACACAGATACGTAAAACAAAATTTTATGTTAATCCAAATAGGAGTAATAACACAAAAAATTTGTGTTAATATTTTTCTCTGCCTTCGTAATTTAATAGTAGTAACATAAAGCAATATATTTGGCAATCATAAATCTTTTAGTATTATTAAGAGTGTACAATCCGATAGGCAAATTACATGTACTCTAAGCTTCAAAATACTAATCTGTAAACATTTTAAAAAGAAGTGCTTTCTTAGTTATTTTGAGAACTCAGTGAGCTATGTGCACAAAATGCTTGGTATCTAGTAAATGCTTAATGATTATCGTTAAATAGCAAGTTCCACTGTGTGTATAAATTCTCCTTCAATTTTTCACTGTTAGTCTTGGGAAGGCTGCTCCCAATGGTAAAAAGTTAAAAAAGGTCAAGTTGTTGGCCAATATTTACTCTTCACTAAAAAAAAGTTAAATTATATAGTAAGGGTTAATGTATGGACAGTATTTTTAAGACTGCACCCTTACAATAAAATAGACTTCTAGCAAGATAAAAAAGCAGCAAGACTAATAATAGATCTGTTCCTCTGGCCAATTATTCTTTCCCAAAATTAAAATATAAAAGAATTGAGGGAAAGAGAAAGCTCTGAATCTGCCTAAAGGAAACCAAGTAGACTTAAAACAGGGGTCCCCAACCCCCGGCTGTGGCCTGTTAGGAACGGGGCCACAAGCAAAGCTCACCTGAGCTCTGCCTCCTCTTCAAACCCACCAGGAGACAAAACATAAAAAAGTAAAGAACTTTTAATGAAAATGACCGACTCCTTTTGAACATTAACTGATTTCCATTTAGCCAAGGTGCCAGATTAAAAGAAATTCAAGATCCTTGTAAAATTAGCAGCTAAAGCACCCCCCCCCCTACCCCCGGCGTACTGAATGCTGCCCATTAGTAGGCAACTCTACAACACACCTGCCTATTTCTTCTTCCACCAGGTGATGTGTGTGCTTACCAAGAGTTAGCTGTGTTTGCTTCCAAACCTATTTATACCAGTTATTATAAGTAAAACTCTTTCACTGAAAACAAATTGAACACTCAGAAGGCTCAAAAACAGCTGTGCATTAACCCCAATGTCACTGATAGGTTCTCTGACTTTTAAGTGAAATAACATAATAAAACCAATTTTACCACAGGCTAATTACATAAACAAAAGTGGAGTCCTATGGTATCTCATCAATGTTATAACAAAACAATGTTGAAAGTAACAACATTATTGGGGACCTGCTATAATTAGATACAGACAAGTAAAATTTTAAGAACAAGGGAAAAATAGTAAAAATCTAAGGTCCTGTATTTCAGTTGTTTTACCAAAGTTTTTCTTTCCATGTAAAAAAAAAATGAAACTGAAAACTATACCCCATGTCCTACACAGGAAGACAGGTGGTAAAAAGGATTTCAAAGAAAAGGCAGTGGTCCTAAATTAGTATCATTTCCTAATGCCCCATTTTAACCAACTTTGATTAAGCAACTACCAGGGACCCTGTCTCACTGGGTAAGAGCTTTCACTGTAATCATACACACTGTATCAAAAGCATTTAAGGGTAGCAATAAAAAATTTCAGCCCATCATAATTCAACTTGAAATGGATGACAAAAATTCATGTCAAAAAACAACCCAGTTACAAGTGAGAGAAACAAAATTGTAAAAATATAACTTACCTACAGTGGCTCTAATCAAAGGAGAGGAGTCACCAATGTTGTTTAAACATTCGCTTTTAATAAAGTCTGTTACACCATTTGGGAAGTTCTGAAAATGTGCTTTAACATTATTCTTCAAAATGAGGCCACTCAATGATCTTGTGGGTTCATCTGTAGGGAAATAATACTACTACTGAGTTTTAAAGTAGTTTTCGTTTTAAAATGTACCATGAACAAACTTTAAAAATATTTATATTCAAAAATTGATTGTAACATTCCAATAATTTTGCTATAACCAGGAAAAAAATACCATAAATGATTTCAAAAGATTAGCTCCATGATTTATAGTTCAGGGGTCTCAACCTTGGCATTATTGACATTTTGTGCCAGATAATTTTTTGTTGTGGGGGTGCTGTCCTGTTCACTGTGAGGTGGTTAGCAGTATTACTGGTCATAGAATGCCAGCATCAGCTCTCCATATTTTGACAACCAAAAATGTTTCCAGGTAATGTCAAATTCTGGGGGAAATGGTGGGGGCTGGTGGGAGAGGAATTAAATTGCACTGGGTTGAGAACCACTGATTCAGTTTAAGAGTTAATTAGGTTTATATATGGCCACTGTACTCAAGCTTTATTGAAACCTGATATAAACATCAAATTACAGATCTGAAAGTATTAGTCACTAATAATATCCCATTAAAAAATTAAGTGGACAAAGAATATATGGGATCACCTTCACATACAAATAATTGCCGTTCATTTATATCATGTTTTTCACTTGCCTCTGAGCTAAAAAAAAAAAAAGGGGTAAAACAAGTTTAAAATTTCCAAGTTTAAAAACCGAATTTACTTTAGAAAAAGTTTAATCCATAGATGGTGTTAACAAATCCTCAAGAAGCAATTTAATACCTGTAGAATATAACTGATACATTTCCAGTTGGCATCACCATCAACAATATTAACAATAGTATCTTCTGAATGTTTATCAGGTACTAAACACTGCTAAGTGCTTTCCAAGTAATTTGCATTTAATCCTCACAACCTCACGAGACAGAAATGATTCCCACTGCGCAAATAAAGAAACTGAGGCCTTTGCCAAAGCCCCACAAAGCTACTAAGTGGGAAAGCCAAAATATCAACCTCGGGAGTCTGGCTCCAGAGCCTACACTTGACGCGCTGCATCGTTTCACCCTCCTCACAGGGCTAGCAGACATGAAGAGCTGGTGTGTTAAACAGATGTTATCACAGCACTACTATTTCACAAACCTTATTAAAAAATAAAATACCCCAAGCTTGTTCTCATTAGTAGTATGCTCCTAAAGTCTGACTGGCACTGAAATCTTCAATGGTTAGACACTCAGAGAAGCAAAAAGACAGTAAAGATTCTTTGCACATAAACCCCACTGAGGCCATCGCGGCAAAATAGCCAAAGAGGTTTAGTCACCATTTAAAAACTTCTTTCCAATTTCAATTACAACCCATTCCAATGAGTAGATTAAAATGAAACAAAAATACTTCTAACTTCTCTTCAAAGTTTAAAGCTGCCATAAAATAAAGTACTAACCAGGTACTTAACTTCTTCAAGCAATAAACTTATTTTGCCTTAAGTTAGCCCATTAATTCAGTCATGTAATTTTATTTCAAATGGCATGTGTATTTGTTTACAAGAAATACATTATTGTTTTCGCAATAAAGGTTACAAGATGAAGAGTTCAATAACACAAAGTAAAATCATTTTAACATATTTTATATTAAAATATTCATTTTAATTAAAATTAAAAATATCCTGTCTAAAATCTATTTAAAGGAGCCATGAAGTAACCACTTTTTTTTTTTTAATCCTTACCCAAAAATGAGAGCGAGATAGAGAGAAACATTGATGAGAGAGAGAAACGTTGATTGGCTGCCTCCCCGACACACCCCAGGTAGGGATCAAATTTTCCAGCCGGGTATGAGCCATGACTGGGAATTGAACCCGCAACCTTTTGGTGTTGGGATGATGCTCCAACCAACTGAGCCACATCAGCCAGGGCACCACTTTTTTTTTGGTAAAAATGGTAAGATTTTACTTCACTGGGCCTTAATTTGCTCATCTGTAAAGTGAGGGAATTAGATGAGTTCATTTCTGAGGTCTCTTCCAGGCTTAAAATTTTATTCCATGATTCAGTGTAAACAAATACACATGAGGAATGGTGAAAAGATTACTAAATAAGCATTTTCATTTTAAGATGTTACTTATGTTGCTTTTCTAATACGATGGTCACGAGTGAAGTAGAAAACTAGATGTAATTTTGTCCCAAGTAGATGAGTAAATGCAAGAAGAAACATCAAGTGTTATACAAACACAAAGCTCCTACTATGTCCTTTGATAGTGACTAATGAACAGAAGAAATACATTTTAGTCAGTGTCAGGAAAATCTGAATAAAATCCTTTCCAAAATTTTATGATTTTGTAACTAAGAGGTATTATTGAAGGCAGTTATTCCAACCTTTCTTGCCATTTGAATAAGTTTGTCTGTTTTTTCAAATACTTCTGATGTACCTTCATACCCCAAGAAAACTTAAAAAAAAAAAAAAGTGTAATATTTTAACCATCTTAATATTTGGAATTTAGGATGAGGACATGACAAAGCAGACAGTTGGTGAAATAAGCTTACAATTTTCAAGTAAGACAGGAAAATTCATTTACTAAATAAGTTTTTAAAAAACCAAATAGCACTGGTTTAATAACAAAATACTGTAGTATGTACGGAAAAAACTTTCTGTATTAAACAACATATCATAAGTATACATATCAAACTAGAAATGTTAATTGCTGAATTTAAAGATATGCTGATGGAATTTCTAGTTTCTTAAAATGTAGATTTAGAAAGGTTTACAGTTTCTATTACATCTCTCCTCAGAAACTAAAACCCCTATAATTAACTAGAATATTATTTGAAAATAATTCAAAATAAGTCACTCTGCTGTGTAGGGACTATCAGAATCTGAATACAGTATTAGTGAGATTTTACTACATATTTAGGCCATTAACCAACTAGAGCTTGAAGCTCAAACATTACAGACGGCCTGGCAGTCTAACAGGTGTTTTAGAGCTGAAAAAGGAGAGGTGAAATGAGTGTCAGACTCTGAGACTTATTTACTAACTCCAAGTGTAGCGCTTTTACTAACCACACTATGGCTTCTGAAACACTAATCACTGAATAGAATATTATAATACTTCATTGATAAGTCAGTAGCTCAAAAAATATTTGAGGGCCTTCTATATCTGACAATGTTCCAAAAAGGAAATACTCAAAACTCAAAGAACTCTATGAACACCTCTCACTACAATGTGAGTTCCATGAGGGCAGAGATTCTTGCTTATTTTGTTCACTTCTGCCAGTGAGCTTCCATACTGCCTGGCAAAGAAGTATTAGAAAAAAAAAAAACCAAACAACTGCCATTTAAAAATCATACAAATGTTCAGGCTTTAAAATGTCACAGAAGTAATTTAAATTTAAAACTTGAAGAATAGTTACTCAAAAAGTTTAATGTATAATGTTACAAGTTTGTAAAAAGTTACCACTGCCTATGAATAAAACATTCCCATTTTATCCTTAAATTTTAAAATAGTGTATAGCCATATAAGAGGGTAGAAAAGGTAGAATTAATTAATCAAGAGATTAACAATTACTATCTCTGGGTGATGGGATTATAAGTGATTTTTCATTTTTTCATCTTGGTTATATGAACTTTCAGTTCTTTGAACACATATATTCAGTCAATTAGTAAATCCTGCATTCATTCTGTATATTAAAAAGAATAAATCTTTATGATATTCTTATATAAGTTTTGAAGCAAAGCCCCAAAGTAGACTTTACAACACTCTTTTTATTTGCAAGAATCAGGGAATTTATTATAAAAACACTCAATTAACAACTGAATGCTTGTTAATAAGCATCTAAATGCTTAGAGTGATAGCAACTCAAGTCTCTGTGTTCATTCCACATCTGTAAAACAGGTGGTTACTACACAATGAAATCCTTTGAAATCAATAATTCCCAGTACATTTTAACAGGCCTTAAAACACTTTTAGGAGTTATTAACACAGACCCTACTTACCTTCAGATTTTAATTTTGTCAGAACAAAAATTAGGTAGTTGTTAAAATCTGGATATTGATTGAGTTGTTCCAGTTTCTAGAACAAACAGTAGTTAAGGAAACTTCTCGGTGTAATCTTAGGAAAAAAATAAGCATTTTTAATGTAAAATCAAGAATTACTTTTTGTGGTATTTTTAGCCTTGCTTTTTTTCTGCATCTTATTAAAATCATCAATACGCTATTCCAAAGATACACCGGTGGTTGTGTTAAACCTCTCAGGTGTTTTGGCTGAAATAGTAACCTTAATATTTTATATCAACTATACCCATTACAAAATAAGTCAAATTCCACTTTCAGCATGCTAATAATAACAAAAATATTTTTCAAAACAGAATTTCTTTTGAACTTTAAAAACCCTAACCAGAAAGATTTTTAACTTAAAAGTGCTTTTATTACTTAATTTGTTCTTCAGAGTTCAAACATTGAGATAAAATGTCATTTATACATAAGCCTACATACCCAATTTTATCACATAAAATAAAGTTAGTATTATGAAATTACTACACTGCAATAATTTTACAATTGTTTACCACCCCCAAGATTTAACACTTCCAGTGACACAAATTTGCGGGGATTTATTCTGTTGGCAGGCAACAGCAACATATTGTTTTATCTTTCTTCATGTTCTCTTAACCTCTAATACACTTTTTAGTAACATCCCTAATTGTGTTTTAATAGGCAGAAATATTCAAATGTTTTTACTCAATGGACCTTCTTTTTCCCCCCAAATTAAATCCATGATACAAACACAAGGTACACTGTATTATCTATTTATTACATACTAGAATATCCTCAATGTTTAGTGGTCAGAATGTGCATTAACTAGCAAAATCACTATCTAGATAAATTCCCAGGTGTGATTACTTTCTTTGACCAAGAAAAACCCAGTGTTTTCTTTTTTTAGTGAATGGCAAAGGCTAATAGCATGCTGGTAGGCTACTAAAGTTTTCATAAATACCCGCCAAGGTTTATTTTCTCACAACTGGCACTATCTATCCATACTACTATAACGATCTTTCAAAAAGTGTTCAAGCCTGTATAAAAACACTAATACATTCTTTCATAAAGAGCCACACACACACAAAAAACGAGGCCATCATTAGGCACTTTGAAAATATAAAGTAGTGCAGATTTTAAATACTTATTGCCTCTTCCTACTGAAATTTAACTTGTCCCATACAATGCTCCAAGCACACAGAATAAACTTTAAACTTGATTGTTAGGCCAAGTACAGACATATACAAAGTATTTAATAAATATGTACTAAAACAAGAAATTCTGATATTCAGAGCTATATTAGAAATTGCAATGTGATTTTGGGCTTGTCTAACTTAAAAACTGTCCTATAATTGTCATTAAATATCAATTTCTATCATCCCCAGAGCTATGACAACACAGATTAAGACTGAGCCATAACAGGATTTAGGACATAAGCTCCAACACACCCCAAAACTATTCTTCCCTTGGCATTAACACTATTCAAAAGAAGTGGTTTTATGAAAATTCCAAGCAGACCTCCATTTTTAAATAAGCAGCATATTAACCAAGAAGCTAAGCACTTACTCATCTACTGAAGATTTTAAGTTACAGAAATGCAGTACTTCTTTGAAACTTACCGGTGCTTTCTTCTCATGTAATTGTATATTTATACATATAAGCATGTGTATATATACACATAACTTCCCCTTTATAGAATTTGAAATGTAAACAGGCCCAAACTACACTGAAAGAGCTGACTTACCAAATTCCTATTAAATCAAGAATCTTTTTCTGCAAAAACATAGCAGCCTGAAGTTGGTTTTTTTTTGTTTTTGTTTTTTTTGAAGAATTAACTTCTTTGGTTTTAAGTAACAGGGAAAAGGTTATTTATGTCAGCTGAATGAATGTTTCCTTCATTGGTTCCAAGAATTCACCCGATGTCCACAGTTTTAGGGCACTACAGAAAGCACCCATAGCAGGTTCTGCTTCTTCTCTTAACCTTTCTGTCTCCAAAACCACAGCAATAGGACCCCTACACCAGCATACTCCGTAAAAGCTTGCATAATTGAACAGACAACCTTGAGCCAAAGATTTAAAAAGAAAATCTAATTTAGGAGCCAGGGAGTCTGCAACAGGTGTTAGCATGTACAGTCCAAGGGTAAGGTCTGAAACCCCCCAATTCTAGGTCTCCAACCCTTTTAGGGCAAAGACCTGGAAGTAACCCCAGGCCCAGCACGACGGCAGTTCAAACCCCGCGCCAGCTCCACCCCATTTCTGGCCGGACGCAGGGCGGGCGAGCCCCGCCGCTCTCACAGCGCCCTCCACCTGGCCTCTCGCTTAGCCCGCAGGCCCCACCGCGCCGGGCGCATTGTGTGGGCCGGGGCGCCGGAGGTCTGAACCCCGGCCATCCCGCCCGCGCTGTTCCCCACCCCCTTGGCAGGTCAGCGGTGGGCGGGCAGGGACGTGGCTGCCCGATGGGTGCACATGTCGCGATCACGGGCGGCGGCCCGGAGCCCCTGCTTCGCGCGGCCGGAAGCCGACGGCCGCGGCGCCCGACACGGAGCACAAGGGCCGCGTGCGCGAGGCTACGGGCAGGGGCTGCGGCAGGCGGGCCTCTCCCCGAAGGAGGACGGAGGGCGGAGGGATCCGGGGAGCAGGAGGAGGGGGAGGGGCGGCGGGAGCCACCCCGCCGGGGGTGCGGGCCCGCGCGGGGCGAGCTGCGCGGGCGGCGGTGAGGCCTCGGAAAGGATACTTGTTGCACGGTTCTCTGGATGGTGGTGTCTGGAGACTGGGACTCCTTCAGCAGCTGCAGGATTTGCTGAAGCCCTTGCTCGTCAGGTTTCCACTCATACTCCATTTTGGTTTGCTGCAAATAAAGCCAGACACAGGAAGAGACGGAGCAAATGTTACTCCCCATGCACAGGCCCGAAGGCTCCCCGCGCCAAGCAACCCCTCTCTCCCCGCCCGAACGGCCCCTACGCTCCTCAAACGCCTCGGACCTTTCTGGACGCCCTGAAGGAAGGCTCGGACCACGAAACCCGGGGAACTGATCCTTGCGGCTCGGCCGCCAATGTCTGCTGCTTCTGCCTCCGCGGCCGCCAAGCGCAAAGAGCCGACCAGACTGAGTCACCGCGAATTTGCAATCTGGCCCCTAGATCCGCTCACGGGAGCCCCCTGGGTCCTAATGCCACGCATATTTCTCCAACCGAATCCAACTCGAATTCCAGATTATTACTGATTTAAGGGCTAATTAAAAGTCAAATCCTTATCACCCCTCATCCCCCGCGAAACACCTGAAAAGATCTAATTTTGGTTATTAGGATTTTTAAGTTAACATGGTGAAAAATGAAGGACTGAAATAGGAAAAATAAAAGCCTATATGGTGAAAACTGGATGATTGAAATAGGAAAATAAAATCCCGATAATTCCCGATAGGTGAACAATACTTAGTGAGAAGAAATAAAAAACTTTACATTTCAATTTGATATATAATCACTAAATACTAATATTTGATCTAAAATGTAAAAAATGCATTACAATTACAACCCACATCTCGATTAACACTAAATGTTGCATTTACATTTTCAGAACTTGATTTTAAAAATGCGTTCTTTCCTAAATGTCAACTTTTGCTCTCATGAAGTGAAATAAATTCCATCTGAAGTAACTACTTTTCACACCTAAGGGGTTAGGGCTGAAGGAAAAATAAGAAAAATACTGAAATATACAATTGATAGCGTTTAATTTTATTAAAGTGTTTTCATATACATTTTTTTATTTGATTCTCTCAATGGGGAGGTATTATTTGCCCCATGTGGCAACTATGGGACAAAAAGATCTAAGCCAGGTATAAGTAGTAAAGATTAGGAGGAGAATATAGGTTTCTTAAGCTACTACGAGTTGCATCTGCTATAATTAATTAAGACTACCATATCAACAACAGTTTCATTAAAGCTAAATGCTTAAACAAAAACAAAACTTAAGTGTAAAGCATGAATTATTTGTAAAAACCAAACCGAGTCTGCTGTAGGAGAGGATTTTTCATGTGGTCCTACTACTGCCCTATGGTTTGACAGCTGAAATTAGTCCCTTCCCAGTTAGAAGTACATTCTTGGTAGGGGTTAAAAAAAATTACCTGACCTTACTGCACCTTTCTCATTAGTATTATTTTTCTTTCTTTTTCTTTTCTTTTAACCTTTTCCTCTCTCCTTCTTTACCCTCATTTTCTGCTTAATATCCTGTAATTCAGCTTTGCTCACCACCTTCTACAAACTTCCTAAATGACAGAACACCCCCACAATTGTCCTTATTTAAAATACAAAAAAAAAGGATAATCTGGACATATCTATTAATAACATTGTAGTGTTTCTATCCGGTCTTCATTTTGTGTGTTTATATAAACATTATATTTTATAATAATGGGATTGTCCGGTTTCTTGCCCAACTTTATACAGTAAATGTTTATTTAAAGTATTTTTAAAAACATAACCGCATTCCATTGTATTGCTGTGCCATAATTTTAATAAACTTTTATTTGGCATAATATATACACGAACCTGTATCATAAGCATACAACTAGATGGATTTTGATAAAGTGAACACACCCGTGTAATCAATGCCCACATCAAAATATAGATGATTACCTGTACCAAGGTTTCTCTTGTATGCATTGTCATCAACCCATCCCAAAGCAATCTCTTTAATTTCTATCATTATAGAGCTCTCTCCCCTTCTCTCTTTTCTTCTTTTTGACTTGAGAAAACTTTAAAATCCTTTCACACCTTCCTTCCTCTATTTTCAAACACACATATAGTTGTAGTTTTTTTAAAGATCATACTACATTATTAACTCTAAATTTATTAACACATAAAAATATAGCAAAGCCATCATTCCAAGCCAAAGCATACCGATTTAACTCACATTTTAATAGATCACATTGGTTTTAGAATTGATAAAACATAATTTGTTCAACCATTTTCTGATTGGCTTCCAGGTTGCTTTTACTCCCCCGCCCCCACTACAAACACCACAGCAAAAAACATTCTTGTACTAATACCCCTACATAGTAGGGGCAACACAGTGGAATTGTTAGGCCAAAGGCATGTGTACTAAAAAATTTTGAACTGTTATTACCAGATTACTTGCCAAAAACAGTTATGCAATTCACACTCACTAATAACACAAATGTTTCCCATATCTCCACCAGAACATTAATTATTTTATTTTTTTGTGAATCTAATGGGTAAAAATTTAATTTCTCCTGACACTGGGATAGGGATGGGTGGGGAACTTAAAAGTCTGAGTCTTAGCTATGAATTGGAGCTGCAACATGCATATCACACCTGTGGAGGTGACATCTGGATAGTTTATTTAACTCCTCAGTTTCCCTTTTGAACAAGAAATTAAAGTGAGCGGTCAATACCAGTCAAAGGTGTCTCTACCGTATCCATCCTGAGGATGACTATCCCATAACATCATTACCACACTTCCTTCTTTATCCTTGCATTCAAATAAATAGAATTTTCCTTTTAAATAGCTTAGTATTAAGAACATTTATTTCCATCAGCCTATGGTGATGGGATAAGGAGAACTGAGATAAACGTTCCCTCACATCTTACTCAAATTACCTGGAACTAAAGGCTCTCAAAAATATTTGATTGGTAATGTCTTGACAAGAGATGTCAGGCTGTTTTGCACTTATATACCACGTTTTTAAAAATTGTGGTAAAATATTCTTAATTATAAAATTTGACATTTTAACATTTTTAATTGTATAGTTCAATGGCATTCAGTACATTCTCATTGCTCTGCAGCCATCATCACCTCTATCTATAGAATTTACCACATTTTAATAATCTTTAAAATTAGGAAGAAACTTAATTTAGGGTATCCCAGAAACTTAATTTAGGGATTCCAGAGTGATCACAGATTTATTTAGAAAATATCTGAAGTACTTCAAGCTAACTAGGCACACCAGAACTATGAGGCAGAAATAATTTAAATAGTAAACTATATCTATATAAATTAAATAGACTATCATGAATAATATTGGATTTTCTTAAAATGCTCTTTTTGCGTGAAGACAGATCTAAATGTTTCCAAAGGGGAGGGGGGCAGTAGTACTTCAAATTTTTCTCTTTTAGAATACTTAAGTCATGCTGATTGGTCCATAACATTCAAGGGCGACAACGCCCCCACCCCCAAAAGGTATTTCAATAAGTCAAGAGTTATTTGAACTATCTAGATAGAAGATGGCATCAGAATAAAAAGTACCCTGTAAGAGGTAAGTTACTGTAAGATATCATTTTGAACCATCAGAAGACTAAAACTTAGGAGTCCAGACTGTGAAGAATTTAAATTTAAATAAAAAACTGACTTACCTGAGTTGAGAATGATGTGAAGTAAAGATTCCAGACTGATTGATAAACGTAAAAATAATCTAGTTTCTTCCCTACTGATGGGGCTTTAAAATACAGTTTAAAAAGCAGGTTGGAGGTCTGGATTCAACCCACCTAAGTTTAAATCCTAGTTCTTCCACTTACTTCCACTGTGAAAACCTAAACAGTCCATCTCTCTGAACCTCAATTCCCCAACTATAAAATGAGAATATACCAACTCTGTAACAGGATTATAGATACCTGGTTGGCATAATGATTTAAAATACAGTAGTTTTAATTGTTACATCAATGGTGTCTACCTACCACCTGCGAGATAAAATCTAACTTCTATTCACCGAAGAGGCTCTTCATGATCTAGTACATCACCTCCAGGTACAGTTTTAATGTCTTACCACTCAACCTCAACTTCATGCTCCGGCAGCAATATCAATTGCACCTTTCATACTTCTGAACATTTCAATAGGGACTGCTGATCTGGAATGCCCTCATTAAATGTGACCATTTGGCAAATTCCTCTCATTCTTCAGAGTTATACTCACCTATTCAATTTCCAACTACTTATTACGAGTCTTCCTTGGCACTATAATTGATACTGGATGCTATTTCTCTTCTGTGATATTATTTCAAGACCTCCACACAAAACTAAAGTGTTGGGGTTTTGTTTTTTTTCATTATAGATCTGCAGTTTATAGCTTTTTCCATCTTAGAAACTGTCATATTGTACTATAATTATTTCTAGGTCTGTTTTTAGCATTAGATCATGTGTTCCTTGAAAGCAGGGACATGTCTAGTTGCCTTTTTTGCATACTAGAATTTGACTTGATACATAGTTGTTAAATAAATAGTATTGTTGCTGCCATGAATTCAACTGAGTAAATATTAAGTTGAGCAACTACCATGTGCTCAGTGAGCATCAAAGATTCAAAGGTCCGTAAAATATCATTCTTGCCCTCACTAAGTTCTCATTTAGTGAGACAGATAAATGCGCTGCTTATGAAGTGTGTGAATGAAGTACAATAGGAAGAGGGAGGAAAGTAAATATATTCTGCCAGGAAAGACAGACCTGCTTTTCTCCCATCTGGTTCAAAGGGTTTTTTGTATTGTTTTGTTTTTATAATTTCAATGAAATTCAAACAAATATTTACTGAGAAGTCAGATGTTTTCACCTATATGGCGAATCACTATGAATGTGACAAATGTTGCCATCAGGGATGTGATTTCCTACAATGATGAACAACTCTTGGTAGAGTTCCAGACAAAACAAGGTATAATCTTCCTTCAATAATACAGTAGTTTTGTTCCTGGAAAACTCAGCATTTAATTAAAAATACTAAAAAAATTCCACGTGCATATGTAAAATTGTGTTAGGTTCTAGGTTATGACTATAGCTATAAACAGGTTTGTTTTTTCCCACCCATGTGACCATCTAGTGGGATATTCAAAGGACATGCAGTGCTTAAGACAATTCTTAATGGTAAATATCTGGCACCCTTCAGCCCTACACCCTAAATGACAATAGCACCTCCCAATTGGTAAGGCACTACCCAGAGAGGAGCACTGCCTCGGTGCAGAAGGACTATGGTAGGGAAAGCACAAGAGGCTGTGGGGACATTATGCTAACCAGTTAGGAGATCGGGGACTTCCTTGAGAAAGTGACTTTTTACCTAGGATCTAACAAGAATTACCAAAAAGTGAAAGTGAGAGGAAGGCAGAGGCCAGGAAGACCTCATAGGCCACATTACGATGTTTGGATTTTATCCTAAGGCTAACAGAAAACTTGTGAAGGGGGCTATAAACTGATAAAATCTATGACCAAATAAAAATAAGGAAAAAAATTATTCCTCCTAGGAAGTAGATATGGGAAGAGGAGGTTCATCTACTTATGTTCAGTATTAGGTTAATTTCCTTTTTTTCCCCAAAGATTTTATTTATTTATTTTTAGAGAGAGAGGAGGAGAGGGAGAAAGAGAGGGAGAGAAACATTGATCCGTTGCCTCTCATATGCTCCCTGACCAGCCGGAACTGCAGCCCAGGTATGTGCCCTGACCAGGAATCCACAGGGCAACCTTTTGCTTTGTAGAATGACACCCAACCCACTGAACCACACTGGTCAGTCCTGATGGGTTTTTTAAAAACATTTTTATTATAAAAACATTATGCTTGTGAAAATTAACATAATACTGCCCTGACGGGTGTGGCTCATTGGGTTGGGTGTCATTCTGCAGAGTGAAAGGTTGCCTGGTGGATTCCCAGTCAGGGCACATGCCTGGGTTGAGGATCAGGTCCCTAGTGGGGGGCATGCAAGAGGGAACCGATCAATGTTTCTCTCACAGATGTTTCTCTCCCTCTCTTTCTCCCTCCCTTCCCCTCTCTTTAAAAATAAATAAACAAAACCTTTTTTTAAAAGCACCCATCAGGCTGCAATGTAGAAAATCACTGGAGGGGCAGGAGGAGCCACAGGAAGCCCTAACAGTTCAATATGCATTTAAAATACAGTTTCAGTGTGTTAGGGAAAAGGCTATCATTTTTCTTAGTCAAAATACTACCAAGGTTTTGATATTTAAATATTAGGAACTTAAAAACACTTATTATTTTGTCAATAATAGTGATAGGTAATATTTTTTGAGTATTAGGCAGTGTCCTAAGTACTTACATATGTTAACTTATTAATTAAATTAATTAACTGGTTAATTTACTCCTCAGAACACTATGATGTATTACGTACATTTCACAGGTTAAGTAAATTGGGGCACAGAGAAGTTACTTGCTCAGCGTTAGGCAGAGAGTAAGTGACAGGACCATGGTTCAAAAGCCCAACTAATCTGGCACCAGAGTCCAGTCTCTAAGCTTTTCATATACTGCCTTTCAATTTCTGTAAACTGGGAAACTAATCATAAGTAAAGCCATGTGTATTCAAAAGAAATGACATGTATTTGACACCTCTGTAGTGAGGTAAAGAGAAAAGTAAAAATCATATTTTACTGTTGTAAAAATCATAACAGATCTTAAAGCAGTATGTATATGAAAATATATTAAAATGAGATATTTCAAGAGCACTGGGTAAATGAGTTCAAACACTCTACATCTAATCTTCACAATATCCCTTTGTTGTAAGTAATGGCAAGTATTTTCTTCTTCTGACAAGCAGACAAATCAAAATATGGCTTAAGTAATTTGTTGAATCATTTGCTGACTATGAATCAGATCTGTAGACTTCCAATGTCTGGTATGCTGGTCTTTCACAAAAAGATGCTATAATAAACAAGAAAGAAAAAATCAGTCCTGGCCGGTGTGGCTTATTTAGTTGGGCACTGTCCTGCAAACTGAAAGGTCACTGGTTTAATTTCCAGTCACGGCACACGCCTGGGTTGCAGGTTCAGTGTCCAGTTAGGGCACATACGAAAGGCAACTGATCAATGTTTCTCTCCCTCTCTTTCTAACTGCCTTCCCCTCTCTCTAGAATCAATAAAATAAAATAAATTTTTTAAAAAATCAGAGATATTCAAAGGGCTAAAAGTAGAGTATGATTTAAAAAAAAAGTTATTTAGTAAATGTTTTATGAGAATTTTAACCAAGCTCAGGAATGAAGAAGGAAAAGTCTAAAGGCAGCTGATTACCTACTTTTAAAATATGAAGTTTTTTAATGTCAGAGAATCAAAATGTCAAAAGGCTTGTTAAATTATAGCTATCAGTGGAACAAGAATGTCCTTTAAGAGATTCTATAAAGTGGTAAAGGATCAAAAAGAAAAATGAAAAAAGCAAAACCAACTGTTGAAACCAAGCTACCTGAGAAAGTGATCTCTAATAGGTTAAAAGGCAGGGCCCACAGTATGCAGACCCTATGATGTTAGGCACAAAGGAGTTTTTAAATCATCCTTGACTGATTTATTAGGGTGAATGATCTTATTCAACACTTGGAAGAATTATGCAAAGAAGTAAAAAAATGCAATCCTCTGCCCTTAAAACCTACTGTCATCTAAAAGCTGAGATTGATAGGAAAAAATGAAATACAGGTATTAAGGAAAATATAAATAAACGTATTCTTAGAGCTGACCTTTGAAGATGACTAGACGTGACTGAAAGGCTAAAATTTACAAACAAAAATTTTAAAAAAACAGTCTAGTGTCAAAGCCAGCAGATGATAAGAAGGAAAACTTGATCTCAAAGGTCAACCCAATCTACAACCAGGTTACTTCCTAAACACTGTAGCTCATTTAGTATTCATGCCACCACTATGACGTAGATATTAACTCTATTTTATATCAACTGATATTCAGAGAGGTGAAGTAGCTTGCCTAGCTAGTATATGGCAGATTGGGCATTCAAAATCAAATCTGTGTGACTCTAAGTCTGGGCTGTGCCTAGTAGTTACAGCAACCCTGTTATCATTTATGAAGTGCTTCTATGTGTGTTATTCTACTAAGTGCTTTAAATGTATGATCTCATTTAATTCCATGAGTAGAGACTAGTGTTATCTTTGTTTTACAGAAAGGAACAAGCTTAATAAAAGTTAAGTCATGTGTCCAAAGTCACAGAGATAGTAATGGACTCAAGCCATGGTACACCTGACTCAAGATGCACCTGTGCTGCCGTCGTTCTCATTCTGCTGTCTCTATTAACATGCGGCTGACCTTTAACAGAACTCTTGGGTGGACTTCTTGGGTGTTCTTTTCTTTTCCTTTCTATTCCATGCATCACCGAGAATTCAACAGCTCTCTTGATTAGTGTCTGCTTTCTTCAGTTCAGGTGTGAAAACAGCACTTTGTCTTTCAGAGCATAAACTTTTCATTTTTAACTAAAGTACAAGACTGATAGGAGTAATACTTCCCAGATATTTAACTTTTGATCACATCATTTTCATCATCAAAACACCAATTCTCTGATGATTTCTACAACAGATTTAACTATCAGAATTGATCTAATTCTCCATGTATGTCAAGCTATTTAAACCAGTGGTTTGCAACCCTGATTGCACATTATACTCACTGGAGAAAAAAAGTGATGCCCATTCTCTGTATATCCCACTTGATTTAATATAGGGGTAGGGCCCAGGCACCTGGACATTGGTAGCTTTAAACAACTCCCAGGTAGTTCTAATACAAAGGCAGTTGAGAATCATTATGTTAATAAATTTCCTCCTGAAAATTTTTACTAGTTTCTTACTCTAATGAGCAGCAGTGTTGTAGTGTTTCTAGCAATGGCAGAAAACAGAAGAAAAGGAATACAATGCAGACTGTACTGACTAATATGAAAACATTACTAATCATTAGAAAAATATCTTTAATGAAAACCAAAACATTAGAACATGCTGTTTAAAGTCATATCATAATTTGTACTACATTGGTAAAGACTACATATGTGAAAAGTTATTAAATGCAATGTTCATTTACTTTGTAATTTACAGAGGCTGGGTAAGGAGTTTCACTTAAGTTCTTAGATAAGGAAACTTGGGAAAAGTCAAACTATGGGGAAATGGCATAAGTTATTATACAAATTAAATATGTTAAGTAAATTAAAAAATACTTACTAGATAAGTGTGGTCCTTGATTGGCCAAATATGATTTAAATTCATATATCAAATCAACTTATGTTGCAAGTGATAACCACATCTTTCTTCAAATGGTAATACTGTCATTCATAAAACTAAAAGTAAACCCTTCTAAATAATAAGCCCACACATTAAAATGAAAATACACAAAATAAGTAAATGAGGCCCCTGATTTTTTTAGCATTGTAGCTTCATTAATTAGCCTTATTAGGGATCTTCCTATTGTTACATTTAATTGACTATTGCCATTGAATATGTCAATCTTACTCCAGCAGTTTTCATTTCAATGATATCAATTTAAGAAAAAGAAAATACTCTTTTAGAAGTCTTAAGTATTATAACATGATTATAAATTTCATTTCAGAACATTGACTGACCACTGCCAAGTGGTTTCAGGTAAATACAGTGCTTAATGATTTTCAAAGTACTTTCCTATTTTGTCTCATTTCATATTCAAAACCACACTGCGAGTTGAGGAAAGAGTTTCAGTTGTGTCAACTTGCTAAAAGTCACTTGGCTAGTAAATGTTAAGAGTTGGGTTATATGGCTGAAAACTTGCCAAACTTGAGGGGAGAGATGAACATCCAGTTTCATGAGGTCAAAAGGATCCCAAATATGTTAAATGCCAAAATGGCTACATAAGACATTATAATTAAATGGTCAAAAGTCAAAGACAGACAGAATTTTGAAAGCAGCAAGAGAAAACCAACTCATCACATATAAAGGGCTCCTCTAAGACTATCAGCATATTTCTCAACAAAAACTTTGCAGGTCAGGAGAAAGTGGGATGATATATTCAAAATATTGAAAGAAAAAATATATACTTAGCAAAGCTGTCCTTCAGGAGTGAAGGACAGGTGAAGACATTTTTGAACAAACAAAAGGTGAGTGATTTCATCACCGCTTGATTTGCCTTATAAGAAATGATAAGGGCATTTTTCAAGTTGACGTAAAAGAATGCTAATTAATATCATAAAGACATGTAAGTTTGTAGAAATCACTGGTGATGGTAAATATATAACAAAACACAGTTGTAATGTAAAATTACAATGTAAAACATTGTAATGGTTGTATATAATTGATTTGCAACTCTAATTTAAAAGTGAAAAAAAAGTACCAAAAATAACCATAGCTACAATACTTTGTTATTAGATAAACAATATAAAAAAGATGTGAACTCTCCTGGCTGGTGTGGCTCAGTGGGCTGAGTGTTGGTCTGTGAACCAAAGGTTCACTGGTTCAATTCTCAGTCAGGTCACACGCAAGGGGTTGTGGGCCAGTCCCCAGTTGGAGGTACGTGAGAGGCAACCACACATTGATGTTTTTCTCCCTTTCTTTCTCCCTCCCTTCCCATCTCTCTAAAAATAAATAAATAAGATCTTTATAAAAAAAGATGCCAATTGCAACCTCAATAGCCTCAAATGTGATGGTGGGAGAAGTAAAAGTATAAAGTTTCTGTATATTATTGAAGTTATCATCAGCTTAAAACAGGATGATATAAATATATTTTTTGTAAGCCTCAGGGTAACCACAAAGGAGAAATCTGTAGTAAGTACACAGAAGGAGTCAGGGCATACCACCACAAAAAGCCATCAAATCACAAAGACTGACAGCAAGACACGAAAAAAGGAACAGAGGATTTACAAAACAGAAAACAATTATCAAAATGACAACAGTAAGCCTTTACCTATCAATAATTACTTTAAATGTAAATGGATAAATTCTCCAACCAAACACAAAGAATGGCAGAATGAATAAAATAAAATAAAATCCAATGGTATGCTGCCTTTAAGAGACTCGTTTTGTCTTTAAAGACACACAGACCGAGTGTGAGGAGATGGATAAAGATATTTCAAGCAAACAGTAACCAAAATAAAGCAGAGGGTAGCTATACTTGTATCAGACAAAGCAGACTTTAAACTAACAATGGTCCAAAGAGACAAAAACCTCATAGTATTATGATAAAAGAGTCAACCTAGCTCTGACCATTGTGGCTCAGTTGATTGGGTGTCATCCTAAAAAGTGAAAGGTCACTGGTTCCTGGTCAGAGCACATGCCTGGGTTGCAGGTTTGGTCCTGATCGGGGTGTGTACAAGAGGCAACCGATCAACGTTTCTCTCTCACATCAACATTTCTCACCCTCTGTTTCACCCTCACTTCCCTCTTTCTAGAAATAAATAAATAAATCTTTAAAAAAAAAGAGTAAATCTATCAAAAAGATATAATAGTTGTAAATATTTATGCACTCAACATTGAAGCACCTAAATACACAAAGCAAATATTAACAGAACTAAAAGGAGAAATAAACAGCAAAACGATAACAGTTTGGCACTTTAATATCCCACTCTTAACAATGGAGAGATCATCCGGGCAGAGATCAATAAGCAAACAGACTAGCACACAACACTATACAGCAAATAGACCTAACATATACAGAACATTCCATCCAACCAACAGCAGCAGATTATATATTCATCTCAAGTGCACACAGAACATTTTCAAGGGTAGATCATCTGTTAGGCAACAAAATAATTCTCAACAAATTCAAGATGGCAATTGTATTGATTATCTTTCTGATCTCAGTGGTATGAAACTATAAATCAGTAACAGGAGAAAAGCTAGAAAATTTACAAATAAATGGAAATTAATGACACAATCTTTAACAACTGAAGAAACAAAGAAGAAATCAAAAGAGAAATTAAAAACTATCTTGAGAATAATGAAAATGGAAGCAATATACAATATACCAAAATGTATGGAATGCAGCAAAAGCCGTTCTAATATGAAAAGTTTATAGCCATAAGCACAGACATCAAGAGAAGGAAATATATCAAATAAACTACGTAATTTTACATCTCAAGGAACTGGAAAATGAAGAGCTAAGCCCGGGGTTAGCAGAAGGACATAATAAAGATCAGTGCAGAAATAAGTGAAACAGAATAAAAACCAATTGGAAAGATCAACAAAACTAAGAGCTGATTCTGTGAAAAGAAAAACCAGAAAAAAAAAAAGAGAGAGAGAGGACCCCAATAGAATTATAAATGAAAGTGAGACATTAAAACTAATAACACAGAAGTACAAAGATTTATAAAATGCCCTAGCTGGTGTAGCTCAGTGGATTGAGCATCGGCCTGTGAACCAAAGGGTCACCAGTTCGATTCCCTAGTCAAGGCACATGCCTGGGTTGCAGGCCAGGTCCCCAGAAGGGGGTATGTGAAAGGCAACCACACATTGATGTTTCTCTCCCTCTCTTTCTCCCTCCCTTCCCCTCTGCCTAAAAATAAAAAATAAATAAAACCTTAAAAAAATAAATATTTATAAGACACTACTCTGAACAGTCATATACCAACAAACTGGACAACCTATAAGAAATGGGTAAGTTCCTAGAAACATACAACTGACCAAAACTGAATCATAAAGAAACAGAAAATCTGAAAAGACCAATAATGAGAAAGGAAATTGAATCAGTTGTATCCCTACAAGGAAAAGCTCAGGAACAGATGTTGAATTCTACCAAACATACAATGAAGAATTAACATCAATTCTTTTTTCAAATGCTTAACAAAAAAATTGAAGAAAAGGGAACACTTCCAAATTCATATATGAGGCCAGCATTTCCCTGACAGCAAAGCCAGGTAAGGATGCTAGAAGAAAACCACAGACCTTTATCTCTGATATAGATGCAAAAGTTCTCAACACATATCTAGAAAACCAAATTCAACAGCACATTATAAGGATCATACACCATGATCAAGTAGGATTAATCCCTGGGATACAAGAAAAATTCAACATATATAAGTCAATCAATGTGATATTTCACATTAATAGAATGAAAGATACAAATCATATGGTAATCTCAATAGATGGAGAAAAAGCATTTGACAAATCTCAATATCCAGTCATGATAAAACCTCTCAACTAATGGTATAGAAAGAACACACCTCAACACAATAAAGGATTTATATGACAAAGCCACAGGTACCATACTCAATAGTGAAAGGTTGAAATCTTCTCCTCTAAGATCAGGAACAAGATGAGGTGCCTGTTCTCACCATTCCTATTCAAGCACTGGAACACCTAACCAAAGCAATAAGGCAAGAAAAAAGAAATAAAATGCATCCAACTCAGAAATTAAGAAGTAATATTATGTCTATTTGCAGGTGACATTATCTCATATGTAAAAAATCCTAAAGAATCTTCCACGACACTAATAAATCAATTCAGTATACTATGTTGCAGAATACAAAAACGACATACAAAAACCAGCTGTATTTCTGTATACTAACAACAAATTACCTGAAAAAAAAGTAACACAATCACATTTACAATAACATCAAAAAGAATACAATATTTAGGAATAAATTTTACCATGGAGGTGAAAGATCAGTACACTGAAAACGATAAGACATTGTTGAAAGAAACTGAAGACAAGACAACACAAACAAATGGAAAGATATTCCATAGACTGGAAGAATTAATATTATTAAAATGTCCATACTAGCCAAACTCCTCCAGTGATAATGCAATCTATCAAGATTCCAATGATTTTATTTTTTTATAGAAATAGGAAAAACAATCCTAAAATTAACATGGATCCACAAAAGACCTTGAATAGCCAAAGCAATCCTAGGAAAGAAAAGTGAAGGCAGGGCATCATACGTCCTGATTTCAAACTATATTACAAAGCTATAGCAATAAAAGCAGTATGGTACTGGCATAGAAAAAGACACAAAGACAATGGAACAGAATTGAGAACCCAGAAACAAACCCATGCATATATAGAAAACTAATATTTTACAAAGAAGCCAATAATAGTCAATGGGAAAAATATAGTCTCTTCAATAACTGGTGTGGGAAAACTGGATGTTCACATGCAAAAGAATGAAACTGCTTATCTTACGCTACTCACAAATGAACTCAAAATGGATTAAAGACTTGAATGTAAGACCTGAAGCCAAAAAATTCCTAGAAGAAAACATAGGGAAGAATTCCCCTGACATTGGTTGTGGCAAGGACCTCATAAATATGACACCAAAGCACAAGCAGTAAATGTAAAAATAAATAAGTGGGATTTTATCAACTAAAAGTCTTCTGCACAGCCAAAGAAACAAAATGAAAAGGTAGCCTATGGAATAGGAGAAAATTTTGCAAGCCACTGGTATGGAGTTAATATCCAAATATATGAAGAATTTGTACAACTCACTAGCAAAAAAACAAAAACAAAAAACCCAAATTAAAAAATAATTTGATTAAATAGGCAAAGGACTGGAATAGATATTTTTCCAAAGAAGATATTCAAATGGGCAACAGGTCCATGAAAAGGTGTTGAACATGGCTAAGCATCAAGGAAATGCAAATCAAAACCACAATGAAATAACACCTCAAACCTGTTAAAATGGGTATTATCAAAAAGAACAGAGATAACAAGTGCTGGAGAGGATGTGGAGAAAGTGAACCCTTGGGCACTGTTGGTGGAAATATAAATTGGTGCAGCCACTACAGAAAAGAGGATGGAGGTTCCTCAAAAAATTAAAATAGCTACTATATGATTCAGCAATTACACTCTGGGAATATATTGTAAGGATATAAAATCACTATGTCCAAGAGATATCTGTGCCCTCATGTTCACTGCAACATTATTTACAATAGCCAAGCCATGGAAACAATGTACATGTCCACTGAAGAGTGAATAAAGAAAACGTGGTATATACAGTGGAATATTATTTGGCCATAAATAGAAGGAAATCCTGCCTTTTGTGACAATATGGATGAACCTTGAGGCGCTGTGCTAAGTGAATTAGTTCAGATAAAGACTAACATTGTGTGATCTCACTTATATGAGGAACCAAAAAAAAAGAAAAGAAAAGAAAGCACAGATATAACCCCAGAAACAGAGAGCAGACTGACGTTTGCCAAGGGTGGAAGGAAGGGGGACAAAGGGTGAAGGTGGTCAAAGAGTACAAACTTCCAGTTATGAGTAAGTTCTAGGGATGTAACGTACAGCATGTGACTATAGTTAATAACACTGTATCATATATTTGAAAGTTGCTGAGAGTAACTTAAAAGTTCTCACACACACATACCCCATTTAAAAAAAAAATTGCAACTTTGTGAAGTTCATTTGTATTAACTAACCTTGTGTGGTAAACATTTTACAATATATATATGTAAAGTCATTATGGTCCTGGCTGGTGAGGCTCAGTGGATTGAGTGCCGGCCTGTGAACCAAAAGGTCACTGGTTCGATTCCCAGTTTGGGCACATGCCTGAGTTGCAGGCTTGCTCCCCAGTTGGGGGTGTGAGAGAGGTGACCACACATTGATGTTTCTCTCCCTCCCTTCCCCTCTCTAAAAATAAATAAAACAAAAACAATTAAAAAATAATAAAATCATTATGCTGTACAGTTTAAACTCATACATGTCACTTATATCTCAAATGTGAAAAAACATTTTTAAAGAAAGAAGAAAGTTTTACTATTACTTCTCAAAAAAAAAGTTGAGTTGCAATGTATGTCTTTTTATTCCTGGTCCAATGTTTCTTCTTCTCCAAACTGCTTCTTTAATTCACAGAACAATTAAAAGAGCAGCCATGATTCAATATCTTAGAATCTACATATTTATAAAGTGAGACATGCCTGTAAACTTGACAGAGCCTAAGCTGATGATTTTTTGAAAAATTAGACAACACATGGGAACAGCCATTGCAGATCATTTTTGGTAACTAACAAGTACACTGTTTCATTGCTGTTAGATTGCTCTTAAAGTTCTGAAGTGCAAGTGCCCTAGGAATTTCTAATTCATATCCCAAACTGTTCTTGATTGTTAAAGTATAATGTGTTGATTCAATAGTCCACATTTTCAAGTGTAAAAAGACAAGAAATGTAGTACTAAGTTCACTGGTAAGGGATGAAATGGAAAAGGGTCAGGGCAGTTTAGACAGTAAAGTACAAAGGGGATAAGCGGTTAAGTGGTCAGTAAGCTAATTATTATTAGTGTTTAACTAATCTTTCCTTTGTGCACTGAAATCTCACTCACACATAACAGGTATATATTCAGACTTTAGTAGTGGAAAGAAAGACAGCAGAAAAAACTTATAAAGAAAATCAAGTTTTACAATTTTAGATCCTGAGCTAAATATTGATCTACACTATTTATTGCTGGTAAGCAGGAAGACACAATAGAAGAAGCATGGGTTCCAAACATTATATATACATGGGTTCATATTGCAGTTCTCTACACTTATTTTTTAGGAAAGTAGATTAATGTTCTGTGCCAGTTTAGTCATCTGTCCAATGGTTGATGAAAAGATTAAATCAGAACGTAAAGTGCTGCACTAGTAGATACTTAATGTTCCTTCCCTTCACACTTCACTACCCACCACTGAAATTATCACTGAAACCCAGATTTGCTGATGGCAATTTGTATCATCAGATAGAGTTAAGATGAAAAATAAATTATTTTTGTATGATCAAAGAATATGTAACAAAATGGGCTGTTCGATGTGTCATTTAAATGAGCTAATATTCTAAAGGAATGGAACAATCAAAAGAAATATTGGAGGAATAGGAGGAACGAAGAAAAGAATCAGAAATCAAGTGGTAAATATTAAATCAGATATGAATGTAACAATCTATAAAAGTTTTCTAAGTGTGAAAACTAAGTAGTTGATTGAGGGTAGTCCTCATAGTCTGCAAAAAATATAGGGAAAGAATACCACAAAGTAAATTCTATATAGTCCAAAAGTGGGGAAAAAGAAAAGCAGGAAATAATGTTCTTCAACAGGTAGTACTGTACAACTAACAGTTTAATACAAAAACAAAAGCAGCATATATTCTGTTAGTGTTCAAGTCTGTTTTTCTATTACTATATCAAAGAAACAATGAGACTCAACCAAGGTCAAGACATAAAAAAATTAATGAAAACCTAGAACGGTAGATGGTAAAGAAATGAAATTATACTGCACTTGAAGGATAACACTAATCCACTACACACTAAGAAAGTGTTCGGTTTATAAGAATATACCTTTAAAACCGAATCTTGGGTTAAAAAGCTTATTGTCCTATTACAAATAGAGATGCGAATAGATATATCAGCTAATCAGCTATTTGAATATCATGTCCTTATCGCTATCTATCCCTCTTGTCCCATACATTTGGAATTTGTCAATCTAAACTAACTGTAATTAGAAATAAACATCACATCTTCAGAATGAAAATAGAATTAGATATTAATCTAATCCTTTTATTTAAAATAAATGGGGAAATCAAGACCTAGAAATCAACATTAGAAATTAATTAAGGGGAAGAATTTGATTTCTTTTTTTAAAAGCAGTTAGAACATCCAGTTCTATATTATGAGGTTCTTTCCTCCCCACTGTGTTTGGGGGGTGGTATAAGTGCACTGATTTTCTTATAGGTATCTAGCAGTAAACCCTTAAGCCTTCTCTAATGGGAACTGGGTAGCCTACAGCCCATGTATATGTGATGGGTCTAAAGGCAGGCTTGAGGCTTCATGGCCACATATCCTAAACACAACTGATTAAATCAGGATTAGGCACTTGACCCTCCATATGATGAATCCTCGCACAAAAAATTTAACTAAATCAATTGGATTTCCTTTCTAAGAAATATGAACAGGACATACTGGGGTCATTTATCATGCACTAGTCCTCAAACAGAAGCTAAAAGGTCATGATGTAGTAGGCATGTGGTCATCATTAAATTCCATGTGCAAAACAAAAGTATAAAGGGGCAGAAACTCTAAGCAAACAGAGTAGAGAATGGATCAGCGCAGAGACAAGCAAGGAAGCTCTGAAAAAGATTACATGGTCCACCAGAATGAGAGTAACTGCTCCTGGGTGCAGCCTTGTTTCCTGATAGCTATTTCCACAAACGACTTAAAATAAACCTACCTCTTCTCTTAAGACAATGTGAACGAGTTGCTGTTCCTTGGTACCAAAAAAGCTGAATCAGGATAGCAATATTAAATAACTATTTAAATGTATAATCGTATGATTACACATATTATAACAATCTATTCCTAAAATGTATTTGCTTTAAGTGAAAGGAACTGAACGTTTTAAGGAGTTCTCTAGGAACTGTGTGTGGGGTTGGTACAGTGAAGGCTGATGACTATCATGGAAATCAATTTCCTTAAATTGAACAGCATAATAAACTTGAGAGCTGACATGGAAGTCTCTGAGAGGCATTGAGTTTAATTAATATACCCAGATTATGGAGAATAAACCGAGTGGGAAGAATAGAGAAAACCAAGAATAAAGCCAGCTGCCAGTTCAGGTGTGCGCCCTCTTTATAGACAACAGAATTCCTTCCTCCTCTATTATACTTCTACTGCTCCTCTCCCTTCCCCTTTCCAAATTACACTATTTTTGTTCTGAGCAATTGCAACCATTGCCCCTGCTGCCATCAAGGGAAAGAATAGCTCACAGCATTCATTTTATTAACACTTTATACCAGTGGGAGGTGTAGGAACAGTTGGCAATTTATCCTCACTACGGTGCCAGCTTTTAGGCAGTACTTGTTTCCCAGGACTCAGACAGTCCATATCTCAAAGGACCTACAACATCCTTATCATACATTTCCAGGAGACACCACTATTTACATAAATGGCGGACAAACATATTTTTTATTTGAACAAATATAAAAGGGAGCTCCTTAGTATATTGTGACAATACAAAGGTAGGCAATACAACAAGATATGATACATTAATAACTTTACTTATCTGGAAAACTAATTTAGAACCAATAGATAACACATGAAAAAAATTCACAAGAGGAAATACAACAGTAAACAAAGATGAGAAAAATGTTGAACCTTGCTAGTAATAAATGTAATAATGAAGTAATGTTGTCAGACTAATTAGCAAAGATAATTTTATAACAATAATATGCTACACTGCTAAAGAAATGATAAATCAACTTTGATAATTTACTAATAATAATATAGACTAATACAACCTATTGGAAATCAACTCAGCAATCTATATTGAGAGCCATATGCATTTCTATATCCTTGGTCCTCCTGATTACACTTCTGAGACTGTATCCTAAGAATCCTAAATGCAGATAAAAAAGTGTTATCTCAAAGATTTTTACCACAAGATTATTTCTAATACAACAATAAACATATGGGTAAATAGCTCAAGTTCAACTGCTGGTCTACTAAGAAAATAATTCATAAATCATTAAGTAATTTCTGTGACATGAAAAATGTTTATGAATAGAAAGTAAAAAAATGATTTAAAAAGTTGTATATAGAGAAGAACTACAAATAAGAAAAAATATGTATACGATACAGGCAAAATAATTAAATGAAAAAGACTGGAATGAAATAATGAAAAGCTAGCAGTGTATTACAGTGTTAGGATTATGAGTCCTTTTCTGTTTTCTCTTCAACTATTTTTCAATATTGAAGACACATTACCTTTATAACAAAAATAAATAATGAAAATCTCCAACAATATAATTGTTTGAAGTCATAAATAGGGTAGAGAAAAAGGCCCCAGAGAATTTACTATAGTATGGTAAATTGCTTGCTACTCATAATAATGACAGAATCATCAAAAGCTTAAATTACACCTTTTTATTTTACTTTTTAAGATGGCAAGAAGGTGTGAAATATAGTTAAGTTTTTTTTGTAAAAATGCATACAGGTTATGGTGCTTAAAAGTTTAAATTTTAGTTACAGAAAACGGATATACTTGTAGCAACTTTTGCCCAGATTATACCATTAAAATGAACAGACACAATGACATAAAGATAATTTTGAAAATAAAGAAAAAATATTTATAGTATTAAAAAAGAACTGACTCAAAGCAGAATTATACCAGAAAAATTATTTTACAATCCCAGAGACCTAGCATCAGAGAAAGGCTGTCTTAAAATGAGTGAGAGAGGGAGAGAAAGAGAAGCTGGAAATAATTTTTAATAATGCTATAATAATGTTAATGTTAAAAAAATTTAAATGTTTAAACAAAATACTAAGTAAAGACATACAAACACATTAAGGCTACTACAAAATTTAAAACAAGAACACTACAATTTACTTTAATATAAAAAATTTCTAAATTAGTACAACTGTTTTGAAAAATATTTTGAAATATCTATTATATAACTAAATGTATAACTTAAGAATTTTTTCCAGGCATCTCTCATCAACTTCCTAATTTTTCAAAACATTGATGCATAATTACAGAAATATCATTTAAGAAAAAAAATAATTAAAGAGCTTAGTTAAATTAAATGTTGAACTAGGAAAAAAATCCCCCAAAATGTAAAAAAACCAACAGCAAATTAAAATGAATTTTAGCTTAGAAAAGAGGTTCTATAATTCTTCTACAATGGTTGTTGAGATTTCTATAGTAAGTTCTATAGAGTCTCTCAATAATCATAACTATAAATATTTTAATCAAAAATTACTAATGTACAAGAAAATTCCAACTGCAAAAATAAATGATCATACTACAAATAATTTAAATTTGTCATTTAGCACATCCTGAACTGAAAAGGTTAGAGTTCTAGTACTTTTCATTTTGCAAAATCAATCATTTGTATCATATGCTATTTTATTTTTTAACAAAATAATTCCTAAATCATTTAAGTAACTTAAAATTCAGAGGTTTATAAAATAGTAAGTAAAAACTGTGTAAGATGAAAAATTATGTTAAAATTGTCAGTGAATTCTTCTAAATATATTTTTCAAAGGAAGCTAATACAGTAACTAAAAGGAGATGGAAAGAAAATATATGCTTACATTTTATCTTGAAACAAATGGTATAGTTTGTGTGCCTAGTTAAGTCTATGAGGTAGATACCATCGATGACTGTTCACGTAAAATTGGTAGACATAGGAGTCTAAAGAGCTGCCTCAAAAGCATACACTATTTCTGTTACACTGAACTGATTCTTAGAAAGAAAAATAAATCCATTTATTATTAAATAAATTTTTCTAATCATTTTCCTGGAGTAGGATCAGAGACACAAAAAGTAAATCTTTGTCTAGAGTCACGTGAAATAATATTCCAATTTAAAAAATTTCGCATAGTAACTTAATCATTACTATAAAGTTAGTAAAATATGTTCTCCAGTCAACTTGTCATTATACATTCTTACAAGAGTAGCATGCATATTCTAGAAGAAAGAAACTCCAAAAATTAAATCAACAAGTAAACATTTATTAGGCACTTATATATGTGGAATTTTATAGCTGGAAAACTATAATAAAAGTCTGGAATAAGAGGGATGAACTAGGAAATTCCTAAGATCTTTTCGTTACTAAATTCAATTCTTCAATATGTGGCTGGGCATTTGATAAACTTAACTCAAAAGTATTTGAGATATACAGGTACTTAAAATTCCCAGAATCAGAAAATGATCATTTTACCTGAAACCACAATTTTGTCCTGGCTGCTGAGCAATTTTTAAGGTCTACTAGAATCTGACTGGAGTGTGCATGTGTAGATTCTGTTTTATAAATAAAAATTGCCTGCTGAGCACCTGATCAGCAAGTACCAACATCAAAACAAAAGCCTTTAACCCACTAAGACATTAAGGTTAAAATAAAACTAGGGTTTTTACAAGAGCCTTTTCCTTTTTATGCCGCAACTATTTATTTAAGCTTCCCCATCAAATTCCTATATTAAATCTTAAACAACTATACCACTCTCTCGATTCTGAGCTTACAAGACTCCAGGAAAACCTTCTACCTCTATAGTTGCTCCACTGTTTCATTCTTGACTAATTGGTGGTGGTTGTGGTGGTGGTAGGGATGGGGAGTGTCAGACCAGGGGAAGGATGTTATTTGGGGAGGCAACAGACACTTGAAGTCTCAGCCACAGTTTTTCTGAAGCTAGTACGCACAGTTAACATCAAAGGGCTTTAGGACAAAATGCCTCTGACCATGAGTATTAAAGTCTTCCATGCCATGAAAAGCCAAAATAACATCAGTAAAAAAGGAGAGTCAGAGATCTGGGGTTCTCATCTCAGTTCTTCTCTGCATGAAGAATAGCTAGCTGGGCAACCATGCACAAATCACGCTCATTTGGTTCATTTTCTCACCTATAAAGCAGCTACAGGCCATGGTCCTTTGAGCTTATAGAAGTAAAACATTTAGCTGACTATAAATAATGAATCTGGTCATATTCCACATATAAAAGCTAGCCTTACTTTTTTTTCCCCTTACTTGCTACTGAAATTCTCCAAGCCTTCAGGGAAACTTGTATTCAATACCATTGTTCAAGTATAGTTCTGGGACTACTAAGTTACCTAAGTGAGAGCTACATGTCACTTGATTCTTTCAACAAATACTTGGGCTCCTGTTAAAGGGCACAGTACTGTACCCGGCTTAGGTCACTTCTTACAGAAGTCACATTTAGTATAAGAACAATCTTAAATCGAAAATGTTAGAAAAATTTTCATCATAACTTGAGTCTCAGTATCCAACAGAATTCTCTACCTATTATGCCCCTAAAACCATGTTTAACCAAAAAACTGTATAAAACATTATTGAACTAAAAATTCTAAATCCTGCTCTGGAGCACTTGTGGTTTCAATGATTCACTGTTTAAAGCTCTTTGCCTAAATTTATTTCTAATTTTTTAATAATATTTTCTAATAAAGGTTTGACAAGCAGCATTTTATGAAGCAAACTCTTTCTGAAACAGATCAAGATCCTTCTACCATGTCCATATATTGCCAACTAAATCCTACTACAAAAGAATTAATCCGGGTATTTTACCTTTCTGAACAATCAATACCACCAGTAACTCTGAAAACACATCATTTATGCCAAAGGCTAGTAAATTTTACATATAAAGTTTAAATATCTTCACTTTTTTTGCTCTTCCTTCTGTCCTAATGCTCATCAGGTGACATATTAAACCCTGATCCATCATTACAAAGTTCGAATCCAGGTCTAGACATTTAAAACCGGTTTTTGATATGAGCATTGTTGCCTCTGATTACCGGCTGCTCCTTGTCAGTCTCCTTTGCTGGCTCCCCCGCCTCTAAATATCCTAAGCCCATTTCTTTTCTGTGTCTACATAATCTCATTAAGTCTGTGCCATTAAATAGCAGTCTGAATTCCAGACTCAAGTACCCAATGTCTTGTAAGACATATCCAGTTGTTTGTTAAGTGGGCATCTCAGTTGCTGCTGACTAAAACAGAACTCTTGATTCCCTTTTCCCATCCCATTCAAATCCGTTCCTCCTCAAGTTGCCTAATATCACTAACTGCCTAACATCCAGTTGTTCGAGCCAAATGCCAAGGGGTCATCCTTGATTGCCCTCATATCCCACATCCAAACCATCAGCCAGTTTTGTCAAAATATACCCGCTGACCACTTCTCTCCCCCTCCACTCTCTACCCTAGTCCAGATACCATGTTCTACAAGAGCGTGGTCTGCTACAGTAGGCTTCCCTGCCTTCTCTTTTGTTTCCTTGCAGCTCAATTTCTGAGATAAAGTAGCAAAAATGATCCTGTTAAAGCTTCAATTAAATCACGTCTTCTCTGTGTCAAAGCCTCCCGATGGTTTCTCATCACATGTAAAGTACAACCTCACATCCTTGCGCTAGCCTACAAAGTTGCACACAATCTGGCTTCTGCCTCTCTCTCTAATCTCCTAGCAGTCTCTGTACCCCCTTTCACTATGTTCCATTCTGTTTTTAATTTTTTTTTGTAGTTCTTTGACAGTGTTATACTTGTTCCCACCTAAGAAACTTTACTTTTGCATACTCTTCCTTCAGATACTCGTATTGTTCACTCCTTCTCATTCAGATTGCTGGCCAAATATGATATCAAGGAAGGCAGTGTTCTCTTCCCTCTTCTCTCTCCCATTGTTCTCTATTTCCTCTCATTGCTTTAGTTAGAACCTATTTCTTTTCTTCTTCCTTTTTCTTCATTAAAAAAACAAATCTTTAAAGGAAAATTATATGACTGTTTCTTATTGTATATAAAAAAAGTAAACAATACAGGTGAAATTCAAGCTCCCTTCAGGTACCTCTCCTAATCCTAGTCACCTCCATAAAGGTACCTAATATCCATTTGATTCACAACCATATAGAGCTGTTTCTTTGTGCATTTAAATACATACATTTCTGAAAAAATAAATTTTTATTTCTGTTCTATAAAAACTCATTTGAAATATGTCTTAGCTTCCCTAATCATTATACATGAGGGGGATCCCCCCAAACCAGAACTTATTTATAAAAAATTTGTGTATTTATTCTTACATGTTTAAACTTCAGTCACCTTCAGAATACCCTCATTTGATGCAATACACGTATCGAAATTTTTTTCCACTGCTCAAAATAGTTTTTTGAAAACGTTGATTTTGATGCTTTTGCTGTTTTGTGTTTCACTTCTTCCACACTGGCAAAATGTTTCCCTTTGAGGACTATTTTTATTGGGGAAACAAAAACAGTCACATGGGGCAAGATCAGGTGACTATGGAGGGTGGAGCATGGTGGTCATACAGTATTCTGGTCAAAAACTGCTGAACACTTACTGCTGTGTGGGCAGGTGTGGTCATAAATCAGTGATCATGAAATGTGCAAACACACTGAAAGAGTCTTCAAAAAAAAAATTCACTGAAGCTGAATGCAGCCTCTCAAAACAATGCCAGCTGGTACATTAATATGGATGGTTTCCTAGAACACTCACCTACTGGGGGAAGCATGTACTGCAAGGGGTCGGCCCTCCAGAAGATAATTCCAGTTTTTTTTGGTCCCCCCTCATATAGTTGTATTTCATTACTAACTGCAGTACAGATTATTGATGAACACTTAATCTCTGTAGAATTTTGCACCATTATAAGCAATTCATTCATTTAACAAATAATTACTGCGTGCCTACTATATTCTAGGCCAGGCGCTGCATGCAGCTCAGGATGGTTCTGAATGTGAACCAACACAAAACTGTAACTGTACTTAAAACACTGAGAAGTTTTTTTTGTGTGTGATTATGTGTTGCAGTGTATTTAATGTGTGGCCCAGAGACACCAAAAGTTTGGACACCCCTGTTCTAGACACTGTTCTAGTTGCTGCAAGAAATAAAAAAAAGATCTTTGCCCTCTTGGGAGCTTACATTCTTGCAGGAGAAAGGCAATAAACAGAACATACAGAGCAAACTTTTTCTGCAAAGCGCCAGACAGTAAATATTCTAAGCTTTGCAGATGTGGCATATATTTTTTGTTTTATATCCCTTTAAAACTGTAGAAACTATTCTTAGCTCACAGGCTGTATAAAAACTGGCCATAGGGCAATGGAGCTCTAGATTGATGACCCCTGATGTAAGTATGTTAGCAAGCAGTATGCGCTACACAAAAAAAGAGAGAATCCAGGATAAGGAGATGGGAGGGGGTAGGATGCAGTATTAAACAGGATATTTAAAGAAGGTGAAATCTGAGCAAAGACCTGGAGGTAAGGCCAGTGAGCCTAGTAGATATTTGGGAGAAGTACATTCCAGACAGCTGAACCAGCTAAAGCAAAGGCCCTAAAGTAGGAACATAACTGATGTGTTTATGATATAACAAGGAGGCTGGTGAGCAAGGTGGTAAAGTGGTAATGGGAAATGAGGTCAGGTGGAAGGGGCAGCTGCTGGACAGATTATGGGGAGCCTTGGAAGCCATTCTAAGGACTAGGTTTTCTCTGAGTGAAAAGGGAAGTCACTGTAGGGCTTTGAATAGAGAAGTGACGAGAACTGTCTTAACTTGAAAAGGGCTTGCTTTGGCTACTGTATTGTTAGGAGGGGCTAGGGTGGAACGGGGAGACAAAGTAGTAACCTATGTAAGTAATCCAAGGGTTATGACAGTAGTGGTTTGAACCATGGTGGTCATGGAAGACAGGGTGAGACATAGTTAAGATTCTGCATGCATTATGATGATATATTTTTTAAAAGGAACAAAAAACAGGTTGTCCTGAGAGAATGTTTTTTGAAGAATCAAAGAAAGAGCAAAGTCAAGAATAACTTTAAGATTTTAGCCTGAGCTATTGGGAGGATAGTATTGGCACTGATGTACAGAAATGGGGATAGCTGTGGGGAGGCCATTTAGGAGTTTAGGTTAGGACATGCTGAGTCTGATATGTTCTATTGTTAGACAACTAGGCAGAGCTATTGAATAGGCAGTTAGTTGAACATATGAGACTGAAGTTAGGAAGAGAAGCTACAGATCTAAATTTGAGCAGTGCTGGCATTTAAATGATATTTAAAGCCATAAAGCTGAATGAGTAAGTATATACTTACTCTATCTTACTAATAGAGTAAGTATAGATAGGAAAATAAAAAAACACACAGACAACAAAAACAAGAACTGACCCCAGGGCTCTCCAACATTATGAGGTCCATGAGAAGAAAGACAAAGGAGAATTATAAGTAGCCAGCACTGAGATACTAGATAACCGGAGGTATTTGTCAACCTGGAAAGCAATGGAAGTGTTTCAAAGACACGGGAGCAAATAGCTGTGTCAAATGTTGTGGAGAGGTTAAGATGGACAGAATCAATGTACTATATGGTATGCGGCAACATGGAAATTACTAGAGAATCTGAGGAGCTGTTTCAGTGGGAATGGTACAGACAAAGGTCTGACTGGAAGTGGGTTTAATAGAGCATGGAAGGAGAAAACTTAGTAAGTATAGATGACACTTTTGAGGAATAAAAAAAACACGAGGGGAACAGGTGGTGAAGAGTGAATCAAGATTTTTATTTGTTTTTCTTTTTGCATTTTTAAAAGATGGGAGAAATATTATCATGTCTGTTGCTGATATAAATCCAATAAAGAAAAATAACTGATGAGGAAGGAGAGAAACTGAAGCAATGTCCTTGAACAGATGAGACAAGGTGGGATCTAGCACAAAAGCAGACCCAGGAACATGAACAGTTCATCTAAGGTAACAAGCAAAAGATAGCACATTCATTGACCAGATGTTGGTAGGTGCATACGTTGGTGGGAATCTGTGGAAATTTTCTGATTGCTTCGATTTTCTTAGCAAAGTAGGAACCAATGTCATGAGCTGAAAGTAAGGATGGGAAAAGAGATACTGGTTATTTGAAGAAAAGAAGATACAAAATAGTCATTTAGGAGAGTGAACTAGGAAAATAAAGTACAATGAACAACAGCATTAGAACTTCCAGTCAAGATGGCGGTGTAGGCAGACATGGCTCACACAACCACATCAAAATTATAACTAAAGTATAGAACCACCATCACTAAAAACATTCAGAAATAGAGCTAAATGGAAATCTGACAACTATGGAAGAAACCGTATCCATCCAGACTCACGGAAGGAATGCAGATGAGGAATGGGCTGGTCCCACACCCGCATGCAGGGCATAAAAATTTGGAAAGGATATCTCAGGAGTGAGGAGTACCGCCCCCACAACTTCTGGTTGGAAAATAACCAGTCCCCTTAGCCCAAGGTTCCAGTGCCAGGAAGATAAGTCCCCACAACTTCTGGCTGCAAAAACCAGCAGGGGTTGAGTTGGTGGAAGAAACGGCTGGAGCCCCAAGCAGTCCCTCTTAAAGAACCCACACACAGACTCACCTACTAAAGTTTCACTCCCTCTGAGCTCCAGCAGTGGGGTAGCAGCTTGAAAGGCACCAGTGGACTACTGGAGGAAACTCGGGTGTATGGCATCAAGGTGAACAAAGGTTGTTATTCCTTTTCTGAACCCTCCCCCAACACAGCCACTGAACTGGCAAGCTGGTGCCATATCTGAGACTCCATCAACATGGCCAACACTATTTGACCCATCTTGGAGGTCCCCAGACACTCCACCCCACCTATCTTATGGGCCCACCCAAGCTGCTTTTCCAGATGAATGACAGGTCTTGGCTCATGCTGCACGACTTCCTACATCCTCTCAAACAAGCAACAGCTGCACTCAGTGAGCCCCAGGTCCAGCACTAGCAGCAGCCAGCCTAGATTCACAGCTTGGCTTCACATGGGAATCTCCAAGCCCAGCACAAGTCGTGGCCATCTCAGGTTGCTTTATAGCTCAGGCAGGGTGCCCTGGGCAAAATACAGGTGGGGCTGACGTTGGCCTGCACCATGTGGGAAACTCCAGGGCCAGCACACACAGTGGACAGCTACAAACTACTTCAGAGCACCACCATCCTGCCCCTGCACAGCTGATCATCCACAGAGGGCAGAGGTTGATGGTAAGTGGTCACAGCCAATCCTTGCTATTGACTGGCCTGGGCAAATCCCTCCCACTGATCTGGCAACAACAACCAGAGCTCAACTAAAAGAGGAGGGTGTACTGAGCCCACATGAAGGGTGCCCCTCAAGTACTCAGTTTGGGTGATAGGGGAGGCTGTTCCAGTGGGCCCTATAGGACACCTACTACATTAGGCCTTGCTACCAAGATAGGCAGCCATACATAGCAACTCTACCTAATACACAGAAACACACACAGGGAGGCTGCCAAAATGAGGAGACAAAGAAACATAATGCAAATGAAAGAACAGATCAAAACTCCAGAAAACGAGCTAAATGAAATGGAGATAAGCATTCTATCAGATGCGGAGTTCAAAAACCCTGGTTATAAGGATGGTCAAAGAACTTAGTGAGGACCGCGGCAGCATAGAAAAGATCCAGTTGGAAAGGAAGGATACATTAATTGAAATAAAGAAAAATTTACAGGGGAACAACAGCCAAGAATCAAATCAATGATTTGGAACATAAGGAAGCAAAAACAAAACAAACAAAACAAAAACGACAATCAGAACAAGAAAAAAAAAGAATCTATAAAAATGAGGATAGTATAAGCAGTCTCTCTGGACAACTTCAAGAGGTCCAACATTCACATCATAGGGGTGCTAGAGGGAGAAGAGAAAGAGCAAGATATTGGAAATCTATTTGAAAAAATAATGAAAGAAAACTTCCCTAATTTGGTGAAGGAAATAGACCTGCAATTCCAGGAGGCACAGAGAGTTCCCAAACAAGAGGGATGCAAAGAGGCCCACTTCCAAGACACATAATTAAAATGCCGAAGGTTAAAGATAAAAAGAGAATCAAAAGCAGCAAGAGAAAAGAAGTTAGCTACCTATAGAGGAGTTCTCATAAGACTGTCTGCTGATTTCTGAAAAGAAACTTTGCAGGCTAGAAGGGATTGGCAAGAGATATTCAAAGTCATGAAAAGCAGGGACCTGCAGCCAAGATTGCTACCCAGCAAAGCTATCATTTAGAATCGAAGGGCAGATAAAGAGCTTCCCAGGCAAGAAAAAACTAGAGTTCATCATCACCAAACCATTATTATATGAAATGTTAAATGGACTCATTTAAGAAAAAGATGATCAAAACTATGAACAATAAAATGGCAAAAATGCATATTATCAACAATTGAATCTAAAAAACAAAGTAAAGAAGAAGAACAGAGACAGAATCATGGATACATAGAGTCTTTTGATGGTTGCCAGATGGGAGGGGGGTATGGCAGACTGGGTGACGAGGTAAGGGATTAAGAAGTACAAGTAGGTAGTTACAGAATAGCCATGGGAATGTAAAGTACAGTATAGGGAATGGAGTAGCCAAAGAACTTATATGCATGACCCATGGACTTGAGCAATGGTGGGGGGATTGCCTGAGGGAGTGGGGGTACTGGGTGAAGGGAGACAAAGGAGGAAAAATCAGGATAACTGTAATAGAACAATCAATAAAGCATAATTTAAAAAAACCCCAGCAGTATTAAGGACCCACTTGAGATATGTAGTCATATGTCATTGTGTGCTTGCTTCCAGTCACATTAAGTTACAGAGGAGCAGGTGTAAAGAAAGCAGAATTAGTTTAACTAGGGCTGTGGACTTCACCAAAGAAGCTAAAAGCAAGGGTGTGGATCCAATGAAGAGATTAAAATGATTAACCATGGAATTTAAGTGGAGTAAGAAAGGGAGTGAAAACATCAAGAGGTGAGTGGCAGGAAAGTAGGATGAATGGACTAGAGATTCCACTGGGGTCAAAAGATGGTTGGGGCTGAGATACTAAGTAGAAGGAGTGAACCATAAAAATAGGAGGTGGTGTCAAACAGTAGAATACATGAAATGGTAACTACGGAAGGACCCCAGTTACTGACAATGCAAGAAGGTATCACTATGGGAGTGATCGGCAGAGATAGCGTAGATAGGAAGAGCATGGGAAGAAAGGTCTAGGAAATGAGAGGCCACGGTACTGGAAAGATCAGTTATATACACTCTTCTCAGTTTTAATATAAAGATTGAGGTGGTGTTGGGGACGGGGCAATGAGCTGAGAGTTGAAATACTGAGAGGCAAGGTTAGCAGCTGATAGCAATTGTGAGGAGTAGTGGATTACATAATCTGCTGACATAACCCAACACTGAGGATTTTTAGTGAGAAAGGAGGGAGAACAGTCTGAAAACAGCAAAGAGATGCATGGCAGACACCTTTCCCACTTGTAAGAACAGTGATAAAAAGAGCTATGGAAAAAATAAAATAGCCAACCTATACAGAGCAAAAAGTCAGGGTTCCGTAAGGTGAACAAAGTGAAGGGAATGTTTAAGCCCAAATTGAGGCTGGATTTTGCAGGTGAGGGACTATAAATTCCAACAGGCACAGTAAAAGAATATGAAGAGTTGGGAAGGGGTTAAAAAAAAAAGACAAATACAGACCTATGTACAGTGGGAGATCAAAGGTGACCTGGAAGTCTGGAGGTTCTGCTGCTACTAACGACTTATTGAACACAGCAGACTCCTGATATATCCATATGTCTCTCTAAGAAATGGAAATTGCTGGGTCAAAATGTTTTCACTTTAAAATTAAAATGGCTGTACTGATTTATTCAATTTATGAGTTTCCCTACAACTTTGTATTTCCCTGTTAATGGGGCAGAATATTTCATGTTTATTGGCTAACTGTATTTTCTCTTCTGTGAATTTGCCCATTAAAAAGTTGAGTTGTCTTTTATTTTACTGCTTTACAGTGCTTAAAAATAATCTATATTCTATTTTTATTCTGCTCTAAATGATTCACAGAAATCAATGTTGTAAATTCCTTTCAAATCTTTTAATGGCTTGTGCTAGGACAAACACACAGGTCAGTTGGTTTTTTCTTCCTCAAATCCAGTTATTCCACTAGTTTCAATAAGGTCTGTGATTGCTTCTGCACTAAAAAAATGTGGGTAGAGCCCACAAAGCAGAAAATACTTACTGTTTGGTCCTTTATGGAAAAGTTTTGTGGACTCCTTCTCCATAGCTTTTAGGGCCTCTTAACTGCTTCGAATTTCAAGAACACAATAGGTTCTTACCCTTACCGACATACTCTGAGGCGCTGCCACTAGTACCCTGAAGTGCCTCCGCCATTTTTTCCCACTCTGCATGGTATCTGTTGCTAACCCTCCTGGGTGCCTCCACAGATTTATATCATAAAAGTTGTAACTATACTTTTCGTTTACATTTCTCTCTCTCCACTAATATTTAAATCTCTTGAGGACAAGGGACAATCCCAGCACGAATAAATGTTTAGTGAACGAATGAATGGCACACAAAGTCCTTCATAATTTGCCAGCTTTCTCAGTATTTTCCTGTTACCTAACCAAAATATATATTTACTTCATTAAGAATGATCAGTGTTTTATATTATTTTCTTCACAATTTCAGTGGAAACAATCTCTTCCTAATGATTTATATGCATCTATTTAGCACATTCATGATTTGCTGAAATATTTCTCCCCCCAATTCTCTCCTTAGTAAAGACAAAAACAACGGGATCTTGGCCCTTCTGGGATCAACCTTTTCATGTATGGCAGTAACTTCTGCACCTGAGGATTAAGGGGCGCTCCACTGATAATTATTTTACTAATGACTTCAGAGTACTTCCAAGTCAATTATAAAAATGCAACTCATGTTTTCTCCTTCAGTTTTCGGCATAAACTTAATCTCTCACACTTTGTGGGTAAGCCTTATTCTCCTTATCTGGAACATCTTTATTATTTATATGTTTACATCTCTACTATAAAGACTTTAGTTTACTTTGTCAGGGTCCTACTAAGTGTATTTTTCAGTTCAGTTATTTAATGGGCCTTTGTCATTTCTCTGAACCCCTGAATTTGATGGCTTTCTTTTTCTCTCCCCTATTTGTGTTGAAGTCATTACCAAGAGTGTTTCACCCACAGATGCTTGCTGCATGCATTCTAGAAACCAGCTTTATATATGTGTAATATCTCATCCAGGTAAGGATTTTTTTTTCTTTTTCTAAAATGTAAATGGATAGTTAAACCCTGTCTGGTTTAACTAATCTATCCATTCATTGCTTCCAGCTCAGTTTCACTATTTTAACCATGTGGTCTATGATCTACAGTGAGATTCATCATAAGATTCCATATTCATTCAATGTGCATGTATTCATTATAAGGATCTGAATATCTATATTATATAACACTTTATTAATGAAAGAACATGAGCTTTGCAATCAGGCAGATTTGAATTCAGATTCAGCCTTGAACCCTCTGAGACCTTGGGCCAAGTACTTACCTATCTATACTTCGGCTCTCCTGTCATCAGTAAAATGGAAGTGACTCCCACAGTGTAACACAGGGCTATGAGAATGAGCATGCTGCACGTAAAAGTATGCTAAATGCCTACAAATAATGCCCAGTGTATTACATGAGAAACAAGTTAATTCGCTCCCTCTTCCCTCCTATCTCAAGCATTAAGAGTAATAAATGTTGTGCTCCTCAAATTATTTTAAATCCATTATTAAATTCCTTTAAGTAAAAGAAATTTGGCAATATGGACTATGAGCTTTAAAGGTCATATATCCTGACTCAATATTTTCACTTTGGGGAACCTATCTTAATGAAATAATCTAAAACATATTGTTTTTGTGTACACTACAGCGATGTTATCGAAGTGTTTCTTATAATTGCAAAAAAATTTAGAAACTTGCTAACTGTCCAACAGGAAAATGTTTATAATTATGAGAAATCACACAGATATTATGTGGTTATTTAAAAAGATGCTGACATAATTTAATAGCATGAGAAAATGCTTACTGTGCTAGGTGAAAAAAGTAAAATGTGAAATTATTTCTATAGTAATGTCTCTGCTGTGTAAAAATCAAATAAGCTAAGAAAAAATATTGGGATGAAATGCACCAAAGAGTTTATAGAAGTTATCTCATAGTCCTAATATTAGTGATTATTTTTTTCTGGCTATTTTCTAAAATACCCATGATCATAACAATGATAATAATAGCAATTATTATTTATGGAGTGCTTATGCCAGGCCCAATTCTAAGAGTTTATTGTATTAACTAATTCATTTCTCATAACATTACGAGATGAGAAAATTGAGGCACAGTGAGATTAAGTGACTTACCCATGGTCACAAACATAATTAATTATGGAAGGAGCCAAATCCAGCTCTAGAGCTCCTGCTCTAATTGTTTTGATTTCAAATACTTGCTCCGCCATTGGGTGCTATTTTGAAATAAGATGCCACCATTTTTATATGGATTCTATCAACTCCAGAAAACTCTTAAGACAAATCTGCACCCCTATTTCCTGTTCCAATATCTCAATTAATCATTGAGATTCTGGAACTCTAACATTCTTATTTATTGTACCTACTGACAGTACTTCAAAGAATTCTAGTAAGGAGGTAGGTATTGGAGCAACCAAACTGGCTTCTAGAAACCCTCCTACACTAATAACCATACACATAACTACAAATCTAAATTTACCACCCTCGCAAACACCTCCCACTGTAAAATTTGCCCCTCTGCAATCCAGGATTGCACCTGCCAACACTCACCACATTATCTACCATGACACTGGCTGAATGGGACCAACTGAGAAAGAGCCCCAACATCTGGAGAATTTTGCTGTTTCTAATCCTTCCTTTTTGAAGGTGGAATTATTATCAACTGCTTTTGAAAATGTCATCAGTTAATCAATCACTTTGATTCTCTTTTCTTACCTTTTTGTTAGTAAACCAAATTTTCTTTTTTGGTGGGGGCGGACACCAGATCTTTTTTGGCAACAATATATATTTGAATATTAATCTCAGGAAGAAATATTCATAATTTATACCTTGGACAATGAAAATAACTCCCACTTATTGCTGTGCTCCTCTGTAGTTTACATTTGATAATTTTTTCTATACATATGTCAGTTGGTTCAGCTTCCTTTATAACCATGTTCCTTTTCTTAAAAACAATATTTGCAAAATCCAACATGGTTAAATGCAAGCAATTCCTCCACATATAGTACATTTACTTTTCAATGCAGTTCATTTACAGTACTTAGAAAAATTAAGTTTATGTGATAGCTTTAATATTATATAAAGAAAACTAGTTATAAAAACAACAAATGCAATAACAAGTGTTAACAATGAAAATATCTACAATCGGAATGTTACATACTTTAATCAAAATCTTATCCTGCTCACAATATATAATGGTAATATGCTTGATTACTTAAAATATTTTTATAGACTGAAATATCAGTGGGCAGAATTTAATAATTCCCTGAACACCTAGGTTGAAGATGTAACCACATCAAGCCTGATCCCGGTGGGGCTGGGGTGGGGGGCATCTATTAGGAAAAAGAAATTGGGGCACTAATAGTTCATTAGGCTCACATTAAATTATCTGTTTTAAAGTCCAAAATCCATGGTTTATAGAATTATTATAAAGAATTTTTAAAAAAGAGGTGAAAAGCCATACTGCCAAATGTCATGCATTTATGCATGACATATGCCAGGGAGTAAAAAAGAAAATCTGCACCTTCAAACTGTATTTCCCTTTTGCAGTTGCAAGTTTTCATCTTGGCGGAGCCATTCTTTAAGAAGAATGGGATGCAGGGCAGGGTAAAAGTGGAAAACAGGATCGTTTCCCAAAAAAGTGACTCTTTCCGTGCTTCACTAAGTATAACTTATTTATCATTCTAACATGAAAGCTTTGATATAAAAATAGGGAAACTTAAATCCGAAAGGAACTTATCCTAAAAATGAGCACATCGGGCCAGCCATTTTACAACTTTACATTTCGGAATATCTACTACACGATACAACTTGTACCTTAAAAGCATCTTTCCTTTAGGGTATTAAAACATAAGTACCATTAATGCATTCATCATGGAAGTCATCACTGTTTCAAAGCAGGATTGGTATTAAGCTTCTTAATACGACTGTCAAAATCAATTTGTGGATAACCTCCAACTTTAAATTTCTACATTTATATCTGCTGATGGACCAGAGTGATTAGTGATTAAGATAACGGAGAAACTGTAAGCAATCCTTGCAAAATCCAGTTGATTTTTAAAATCTGTAAGCAAATAATAGGCGATCGTTTTTAAAAGAAGAAAGCCATTCCCAAAACAGGTTGACTGTGGTAGCCGGCGTGCTCCTCAGCAGCTGTCCCCTGTTGCGTGTTTGTGTGGGAGAAGTACAAAAGGGTAGAAGGGCAAAAAACCCACGCACAACCCATACAATTATAAACATTAAAATTATGTAAACATGGGAGTAAAAAAGAAAATCTGCACCAGGAGGCCCCAAGGGGAAAGGACCGCCCAGAGAAAGTGATCGGCTAGCTGAGCGTGGAGGCGATGATCTGTGCGGCCCCGGGACACCCGGGCAGAGGATGCCGGGCGGGGACAAAGACCGGCCATAGGGGCGGCGCCGGACAGTGCCTAGAACCAGCGGGAAGTAGCCGTGCAGGGGCAGTGACAGTGGCACCCAGGGTCCTCAAACGCCGCAGTTTAATAGGCAGAGGCAAAAATCCCCGGAGCTGACCCTCTCCTCGCCGCCCTAAAGGGCCCCAGGCCGTGACCCAGGACACCTGAAGAGCTGTCGCCCGCTCCCTGCCCTGGTTCCGCAAGACGCGCGGGGTGGCAGCTGTTGGGCTTCGAACCGCGCAGCCGCCGCCGCCGCCGCCGCCTGGCTCCAAACGGCCCGGCGGGGACCCGGAGGGCGGCGAGTCAGGCGCTTCTCCCCGCGGTCTGTCAGCTAGCTTCAGAACACAGAGCCTCCGCTCCCGCCCTCCAGTCACACCCTCACGTCACCTACCCGGTCCCACACCATCCCAGAGGCCTCCGGCGCCTGGGCCCTCTGCCGAAGCGGCGTTGCCTCCTGCCCCGGGCCTGAAATGGCTGCGGAACAAAGAGAATCTGGGCTCCCGCGAGCGCCGGTCGGATTGGCCGGGGGGCGGAGCCCACCGCGGGAACATTCGGCGGCGGTCGCCTTGGCAACGGCGGCGGGAGTGGGAAACCTGCTCGGTCTTGACAGGCCGACGGACTTGCACCCAGCGGCCGTAGGGCTGAGGTTTCTAAACCCGCGCTGCAAACTCCGGCCTCCGGTCTCTGCCCGCCGCGGGGCTCACACGCTCGCGCCCCCTGCGGCCGGTGCACTGGCCCGAGCCTCCGGCTCGCAGGGGGAGCCGCCACTGACGCCGTACTGCACCGTGAGGCCTCGACCAAATGGCCTCGTTAAGCGTAGTTGATGAGGGGGCTGTCCAGGGCCCTCCTGGCATAGGACCCTGTGCTGTTCCTAACTTCTGTACTCCAGGATAACCTCCTAAGTGACAGTTCTGCCTTGAGAGCCTATTTCACACAGAACATGCCTATATCCTACAATAGTACAGTTTCAACATCGCTAGTAAAAAGCAGAAATGGCTTCAGTAGATAGGGGCGGACGGCTGCCTGCTAATATTGCATGACAGGCTTTTGAGTATATGCAGTAGTTAGCATGTAAACTGCTATGTAGGTGGTATTAAATGATTTATAAAATTGTTTTATGTCTCCAGGTGTGTATTAATATAAAACTGTAGTTTCTTGCTATTAGAAATAACACGCCTTCTCCGTAACCGGCCATCATGAGAAATGAAAATATCTTCTATTTTCCAAACAAAAAATAATTCAAAAAGGGAGAGATCGACTGTTTATACCCAATCATAATGATGATAATGAATAGATAAATATCAGTTTCCTTCCTCCACGTTACTCATATAAATTTACTATATATGAATATTTAAAAATTACATAAATAACCATTATTTCCCAAGATGATGATGCTTGTGATTATATTCTTCCTTACATGATCAATGTGTGTAAAAGTGCCAGCAATTTTGAGTATCCTACTTGCAAGTGCTGTATATATTGTTATGAAAATGTGTAGCAGTTGTTGCCTTTCAGGAATATTCTAGATAAAATTATAGTACCGATATGAAAGTGTTTTATTTAAATTTATACTGAGATAGCTTATTTGTTAATAAGTTGTTAATAAATTTCATTTGCAACAGGCTATTTTTAAAACCAACTAATTTATTTAATGTAAATTTTGAGTATAAAAGGATAATTTTTATCATTAGGAAATTGAACATATCAAGAAAAACATTTCAAATAACTAAAATACTTATGATTCCAACATTTTTAATGGTAGTGTGATAGCAAGTGGATACAGCAAGTAATGTATGGCAAAGAGTCCCCCACCCTGCCACCAATAGGAATAGATTACTAAGAAAAAAAACTTAATTTTTTTTCCTAGTAGGAAAAAAAACTTCCTAAATTGTAGGTTAGTGTAGCTGCAAGAAATTTATATCCAGGTAACAAACTGGACTTATTTCTGCATTTGAAAAGTTCCATCTTGGAAAAGGGAGCCCCTGATCTGTATACATCAGGGGATGTGTGATACCTACATTCTACTTTGCTAAAGAAAAATAATAGGAATACCTTGCAAATTTAAGGAACTACTGACTAAGCAAATTAATAAGGAATTCACCTGATTAATAGTTTGGAAATAATTGAAACAAATTGAAAACAAGTATTATTTAGTGTATATAAGAGAATTTATTTGCCAAAATCTTTTGAAAGAAAAAAATGTTGATTATCAGATGCTGTGAAATTGAGAATATCCATTCTTTTATAAAACTTAAATGAAAGTGAATTAAATTTTAGTATGAAACAGTTCTGCATTAAATAAAGAGATGCTTAGAAATGTAACCTTTTTGTCCCCATCTTCTCAGTTAAATTAAAAATACATATTTTAAACAGTAAATATTACCATTGACAAGGATTTATTAACACAGCAGTTTATTTTATTTTACTTTTCCTGTTATTTGTTGTCTCTTTGCACAGTTTGCACATAAAATAGCAGCCACCCGGGAATGTTTTCTCTTTATACCCAAATACAATACAGCAATATTTATATGGTAAAACTTTGAAGAATAGCTAGTATTTTTAAATAACATATACTGAAATTAAAAATAGTAAATAAACTTTGATTTTAATCTCAAAACCTATTACAGATATCTCATATTTTGAATTTCTTCCTTAAAATTTTTTTCTTAGGTGAAAAAATTGACCAAGAAACAAATTAAAGAATGGTAGAAGTTACAAAATAACATTAAGGGAGAAAACATACCTATAAGCTTTCACCTTGGGAGGAAAAGATGCTTACTCTGTCAGATGCAGCGTTGTCAAAACAAGCATGGAGTTGAGAGGCAGAGGACCTATATGCAGATGCTAGCCTTACCGCTTCTGAACGCTTTCGATTCAGTCTTTCTGAGCTTCACTTTCCTCGTATTAAATGGGATTAAGTAAGATAAAGTGTATTAAAGGCTCATTAGCAGAGCACCTGGCAGATAGTTAGAGGGCAGTAAAAGTATTATTAGATATTAAGACAGATGTTTGAGGAGGAATGGTTATTAAAAATAATAAGCCTGGAAATTCAAAAACTGTTACATAAATTATCTTTAATAGACTATTGTTGATAAGTATATAGAAACTCAGTAAGAGGAGTGAAATAATTTTTTAGATACAGGAACCTTCTAAAATGAATATTCAGAGTAGTTTTATCTCCCATCTTATACTTATGGGAAGATGTGGAGATAGTCATTATATTCTTTAACACTTGACAGTTTAAGGAATTACCTACCATCGAAACATCTTCAGATAGGCATTAAAGAAAAAACATTTTAAAAAGTAATTATTTAGAACAATTTAATTCAAATTTTAAAAGAGGACAGTTATTGTCAATATTCAGAAGTTGATAAATAATCTATAGGCATTTCTAATTTAAAACAAATCCAATATATAGTTTGAATGTACAAAAAAGATAACTTAAGGAATTATTATTAACTGGGAAATGGTTAACTTCATAATACCTTTAACTATTAATATCTCCTAGTGATTAAAATATAATTCTGTTTACAAAAGGGTCTACTTAGACTTCTGGGAAGATGGAATAGACCTACTTTTCCCTACTTTTCCCCCTAAGTACAACAAAAACCGCTGAACATTACATATAAAACAAATGTAAGGACACTCTGAAAGGTGAAGAGAAGACAGACCAGCTAGGGCCCCTGAGACCGAAGGAACAACACGATGGTTAGTTTCCTGGGTTTCCTTTTTGCCTCATATATCCCAGACTTGAAACCGAAGAAGGTGGCAAGCTGGAAATGCCAATGGTACAGACAAAGCAATGACAACAACAGCCCCCCCAAATACTGCTCTCTCTAGCTGATGGACCAGAAAAGGGGCAGTAGGACAGACAGAAAACATTTAGACAATAACTGTTCTCCTCCAGCCAGAAAGTACAGAAAAAAAACTGTGACATCCCTACAGAATGAGAGAAAATATTTGCACAGGCCTAGCAGAGAGCCAGGACTTCTCACAGTAATAAGGCTGTTACACAGTGCCCCAACCCTTCCTCCCCTCCTCTGCTGTCAGAGAAGTTTAAGTGGGGAGCCAGGACTTTCATCTCCACTGCCCAGTAAGAACAGCTTCCCATCTTGGGTGTCAGCAAAGACCAAGTAGAGAACTTGGACTTCTCCCCCAACTTGACAGCAATGAAATGATCCCTGTTTCCCACTCTTTCTCCTCTAGTGCTGTATCAGAAAAGTCCCGTTAAAATAGAAGTTTTAAATAAGATCTAAAGTCCCGTAACATGCTACTCCAAATGTGTAGATTTCAATTAAAAATTACTCATTATATCAAGAACCAGGAAGATCTCAAACTGTATAAAGAAGTCATTTAATAGATGACAAAACCAAGGTGATAGAGATGTAAGAATTATCTGACAAAGATTTTAAAGCAGACATAAAAATGCTTCAATGAGCAATGACAAAAACACTGGAAACAAAGGAAAAAGTGAAAGTCTCAGCAAAGAAATAGAAGATATAAAGAACCAAATAGAAAACTTAGAGCTAAAAAATAAAATAATCAAAAAAACCTCAGTGGATGTATGTGTTCAACAATACGACAGAGGAAAGAATCGGTAAACTTGTAGAGAGAACAATAGCAATTACCCAATTTGACAACAGAGAGAAGATAGATTGGAAAACAGTCTCATGGAGTTAGTTGAGTGACAAAAGATCTAATGTTTATGTAATTGGAATCCTGAAAGGAGAAAGAAAGGTGGAAGGACCAAAAGAGCACTCAAGGAAATAATGGCTGAAAACTTCTGAAATCTGATAAAAGATGTAAACCTACAGATTTGAGAAGTTGAGCGAATTGTCAACAAAAGTGCCAAAACAATTAAATGGGGGAAAGAGTTTTCAGCACATAGTGCTAGGACAGCTGAGTGTCTACATGCAAAAGAATAAAGCTGGACCCCCACCTCATATCAAATATAAAAAAATTAACTCAAAAAGTATCATAGAACTAAATGCAAGATCTAAAACTATACAATTCTTAAAAGAAAACATGAAAATAAATCTTTGTGACCTTGAGTTAGGAAAAGACTTCTTAGATATGACATCAAAAGCGCAAGCAGCAAAAGAAAAAACTAGATAAGTTGGATTTCATCAAAATTTAAAATGGTTGTGCTTTAAAGAAACCATCAAGAAATGAAGTGAATGAACAGACTACCCACAGAGAGGGAGAAAATATGAGCAAATCACATATCTGATAAGAGACTTGATTCCAGAATAAAGAACTCTTATCTCTCAACAATAAAAACACAATAACCTAAATAAAAATGGGCGAATGATCTGCACAGACCTTACATTAAGGAAGGTATATGAATGGCCAATAAGCATATGAAAAGATGCTCATCATCATTAGCTGTTGAGGAAATGCAAATCAATACAGTGAGATAGCACTTCACACCTACTAGGATAGCTATAATAAGAAGGACAGATAAGAACAAGTATTGACAAGGATGTGAAGGAATTGGAACATTCATACATCACTGGTAGGGATGTAAAATGCCACAACTGCCTGGAAAACTGTTTGGTATCTCTTCAAACAGTTAAACATAGTCATCATACCATCCAGTAATTCCACTGCTAATGGAAATGAAAACAAATGTCTACATAAAACTTGTGCACAAATGTCCATAGCAGCATTACTTGTAATAGCCAAAAAGTGGAAACAACTCAAATACCCATCAATTGATAAATGAAAAAACAAAATAGACTATATTCATACAATAGAATATTTATTGTTACTAAAAAGGAATAAAGGACTTACACATGCTCCAATATAAATCTTGAAAACAGTTTGCCAAGTGAAAGCAGCCAGTTACAAAATACCACATATTGTATGAGTACATTTGTATGAAATATTCAGAACAGGCAAATTCAGAGAGACAATGTAGATTAGTGGCTTCTAAGGAATGGAGAAGGGGAAGTAGAAAGACTTCCAATAGGTATAGGGCTTCTTTTGCGGATGATGAAAGCAGTTTAAAATTAGATAGTGGAGGTTGCAAAACCTGCAGAGCAGGGGGCAAAAGTAGGCTTACAGTTGTGAGTATATGAAACAGAGTTTAAAAAGCTATTGTAATAATCACAATCTGTATGTCTTTTTCCATACAAACAACTTTAAACCTACTTTTGCCTGACCCTGTATACTAAAAACCACGTTATGGTAAATTTTAAAAGGGTGCATTTTATGGTATATAAATTATATCTCAATAAAGCTGTTATTTTAAGAAAAGAAGACAAAAGAAACCCAAATAACCTTAACCAAAGAAATCCATGCCAAGACATACAGTTTAGCTTCTGAAAACTAAAAACAAAGAAGGAAACTTGAAATCAGAGAGCAAGAAGTGACACCTCGCCAATAAAGAAAAAACAATGTGGACAACAGATTCCACATTTGAAACCATGGAGGCCAAAACGAAATAACAGTTTTTCAAGTGTTGAAAGTGAAATACTATCAACCCAGAATCCTATGTCCAGGAAAAATATCCTTTAGAAAAGAAGGGGAAATCATATGAAGGAAAAGTAAGAGATTTTGTCACTAGCAGACATCTCCTAAAAGAATGGCTGAAGGAAGTTCTATAAACAGGAAGGAAATTATAAAAGAAAAAATTTAGGAACATTGGGAAGGAAGAAAGAACAGGTTAAGCAAAAATCTGGGTAAATATAATAGGTTTTCCTTCTCATCCTGAGTCTTCAAATTCTGTTTGATGGTTGAAGCAAAAATGATAACATTGTCTGATGTGATTCTAAATATAGGTAGAGGAAATATTTAAGACAATTATGTTATTAAATGGAGAAAGTAAAGAGATATAAAAGGAGATAATGTTTCTATACTTTACTCAAACTGTAAAATTTGCCAGTATACTTGGATAAATTATACATATAAAAATGTATGTTATATACATATTACATATGTAACATATAAAACAAATATTATGGATAATGTGTATATAACTATATGTATACATATAAAATGTAATACCTAGAGCAACCAGCAAAAAAAAACCTATGTAAAAAGATATACTCAAAAACGTTATTGATAAATCAATGTGAAGTCCAAAAAATATGTGCAAGTATCCCACAGGAAGGTAGAAAAAATAAAAATAAAAGAACAGACAGAAAACAAAAAAATAAAATGACAGACTTAAGCCCTATCATATCAGTACTTGAATTGAACATAAATGGTCTGAAAACATAATTGTATTTTGATTGGCAGATAAATCAAACATGACATCAGTATGTGCTGATTATAAAAACTCACTTCAAATATAATGATATAGGAAGGTTGAAAATAAAAGGAAATTATAAGAGCAAAAATCACTGAAAGTGAAAACAGAAAAAACAGTTGAGAAAATCAATGAAACGAAAAACTTCTTGAGGAAAAAAATCATGTTGAGCCTTTAGCAAGACTGAAAAAAGAAAGAAGACACAAATTTTGAAACTCAGGAATAAAACGGACCGTAGTCACTGTAGACTCTTCAAACATTAAAAGGGTGATAAGGGAAGATTATGAGTAGCTCTGAACACATAAATTTGACAACTTTGGTGAAATGTACCAATTCCTTTAATACTACAAATTACTGTAACTTACCCAACATGAAATAGATAATATGAACAACCCTGTAACTATTAAGGGAATTGAATACATATTTTAAAAAATCCCCCCAAATATATCTCCAGGCCCAGGCAGTTTCACTGGAGAACTCTACTAAACTTTTAAAGAATTAATACCAAATATACACAATCTCTTTTAGAAAAATAGAAAAGGTGGGAACACTTTCCAGTTCATTTTATGTAGCTACTCTTACCCTGATAACAAAACCAGATAAAGATAGTATAAAAAAGTAAATTGCAAATCATTATCTCTCATAGACTCAAATATACTCTTAACATAGACTCAAAAATTCTTAACAGAATATTAGCAAATAAAATAACAATATATAAGAAGAATTATATACTGTGATCAAGTAGGATTTATTCCAGGGATACAAAACTGATTCGATATTCAAAAACCAGGCAACATCATTAGCCATCAAAGAAATGCAAATTAAACCATAAGAAATATCACTACACCCCTGTCTGAATGGCTGAAATAAAAAATAATAACACCAAAATCTGGCAAGGAATCAAAGATACAGAATCACTCATGCATTGTTGCCAGGAATATAAATGTCGAGAAAAGAGTTTGACACTCTCTCTTAAAAAACTAAACATGCAACTACCATATGACCCAGCAATTGCACTCTTGTGCATTTATCCCAGAGAAATGAAAGCTTATTTTCACACAAAACCTGTACCTGAATCATTACAGCAGTTTTGTTTTGTAATAGTCCCAAATTATAAACAACCCAGATGTTCTTCAAAGGAGGAATGGTTAAAGAAGCTGTGTTACATCTACACCATGAAGCATTCCTCAGCAATCAAAAGAAATAAACTGTTGATACACACAACAACCAAGAATGATGAATAAAAAATCCATGATTTCTTTTAGTAAAAGCCATTCTCTCTGCTTAATCTCTCCCTAGCCTTCTCTCTCCTCTATCTTCAACCTCTTCCTCTCCATTGGATTCAAAACTTTTCCAGAATTAAATATGATTTAAATATTTGTAAGAGCTGTGAGGTCCTAAGTTACAAAGGAATGCAAGATCCCATCAAATTCCAAATACTTTTTAGGACTGGAGTGAGAATGCATCTACATGTCTTATGAGCCAAAGAAACACCATCTGATCAAATGATCCACCAGAATAAAAGGTGCAGACTTCGGTGAATAGGCCTGGACTGCCTACTAAGTGGGGTTGGTGTACCTCATGAGCAGCCTGCCATGTTATGAAGTCCCTATTTTAAGGAATGAATGGGGCCCAGTATGTTTCACCGTTGTTACTGGGCAAACTCCAGTGTCCTGGCCCAAGATTTCTAGTCGTTATGTAGTCTCAAGCAAGCTAAAAACAAAGTGTGTTAGTCAGGATTAGATTCAGCTGCAAATGGCAGAAAACTCATAACAAGATAGTAGTTTATCTCTCCTGTAAACATAGGCAGTTCATAGCTGGCCTGGAAGATTCATAATTATTAGAGATGTAGGCTCTTTTTTCCTTAGTGTGGAACTTTTTTCTCATGGTGCTATGCGAATTCTCAGGTTTCAGCTTAGCCATGTACACTCAAATGACAGCACTGGGAAAGAGGAAAGATGAGGAGAGGTACATGACCCCCCCCACCCCCACCTTTAAGAAAGTTGTATATACCACTTTCATTTGTCATTATCTAGAACATTGTCACTCGTCACATGTCATATACCTAGCTTAGCATCTCGGCCTAACTCCACTTCCAAGGGAAAGTACTGGAAGTGTCCTCTCACTCCAGTCCAAGGCCTGTCTTTCAGAAATTGGATTGTCATTCTTCTCGAAACCTCCTCAGTAGCTTCCAATTAACTCCTAGAATAAAAGCTGCGTCATAGCTGTGAAACCCTACATGATCTGGCCCTTGCCTGCTTTCTGACCTCCTTTCCTGTCTCTCTACTACTTGCTTACTGGCTCCAGCCATATTGTCCCTCAGATATATTGAGCTCACCTCACCTTTGGCTCTTCAGACTTGTCATTTTGATAAATGTTTTCAGTGTTTGTGTTATACTCCACCAAAGATAAAGACACGTTGGACAGATTGCCGAATTCCAACAAAGCAGATATAGTGGCAAATCTGAGTGAGCATGGTACATAAAAGGACCTCATTTGGGGTCTTTTATGTGGCTCATGAGAGGAAATGACTGAGTTAGTCTTCTCTTATCTCTTAGCTATATTAATCAGAGTTAAAGATAAAGTTTTTTGTTTTTTTTAAAGATTTTATTTATTTATTTTTAGAGATAGGAAGGGAGGGAGAAAGAGAGGGAGAGAAACATCCATGTGTGTGAGATACGTCGATCTGTTGCCTCTTGCGCACTCCCAAGCTGTGGACCTGGCTCATAACCCAGGCATGTTCCCTGACTGGGAATCAAACTGACGACCTTTTGGTTTGCAGGCTGGCACTCAGTCAACTGAGCCACACGAGCCAGGGCAAATCTAAGTTATTTTTTATTGCCTGCCTATAGCCTCCCCACGTTGTCCCCCCACAAAGTGTTGGTTTTTGTCTCTCTGCCTTGCATTTCAAAGTTTTACTTAACTGTCTGGTGAGGCTTGCTTCTCCATTCAGACATATTTAGGAGTAACGGACTCAACAGCAGATTGGAAGCTCTGTCATGACAGAGGAATTTGCGTACAGGTGGGCATCTTCATAATGTGGTGGGGCACTGAGGCAACTTTTGTGTTGATACCTTTTTGATGTCTTGATGGGGAGGAATAAGCATGGTGCCTGGTGTTCTGGGACCTGGAAAGGGTTATAAGGATGGAGGTAGGAGGTCTCGTTGTTCATTATACCTAACTCTGAATAGTCCTTTATTTTCATTTTGGTGCTTTATTCCTGCCTTCTGCTTTGCCTGGAGTCCTCAAGTCTGGGCCTCTTGGTTCAATTACTAGGAAATAAACCTCTCATTTTCCTAAGGGGAGACAAGAGTAGTTATCTGGCTTCATAGGGTAGGGTTCCAGTGTTCTTTTCAACCATCTCTCCTGTTATCATTCCCACTCTTCATTTACGCTTTTTATAGTACCTTCAATTCCTGAGCCCTTCCTGGGCTCTATGGAGAGAATCGCCTTGCTTCTGTTTGGTATTAGGTACTTTGATTTCAGGTTACTCTGTTCTTCTAAGCCAGTTTTCACTTCTTCATCTGCTTTCCATCTTCACAAATTTGTTAACATTTATTGTCACCTGTAATGTCTTTCCAGCTTTCTTTGTGCATGTGGATTTATACCTTAAAAAAAACTTTTTTACTGTCATTTTCAGGGGAATTTAAAAAAAAAGAGAGAGAAAAATATGTCTAACAGGCTACATCAGAGATTTCTTTTTATCCTAGTTTTAAAAAGTAGATGTTGGATAATATACTGGACATGGTTTCATTTTAATTTTGAGTAAGAAAGTATTTCAATTTATGTACTTTAAAAGGTTTTATTTACTTATTTTTAGGGAGAGGGAAAGGGAGGGAGAGAATTCATCAATTGGCCTTCGTATACCCGCAACTGGAGACCTGGCCCACAACCCAGGTACAAGTCCTGACCAGCAACTTTTCAGTTAGCAGGCCAGTGCTCAATCCACTGAGCCACAGCGGCCAGGGCATCAATGTATATACTTTTGAGTCAGTGGGTTAGCAACTGGAAATAAATATTTAAAAATTAGCCCTTGCTAGTGTAGCTCAGTGGCATGAGTGCTGACCTTTGAACCAAAGGGTCGCTGGTTTGATTCCCAGTCAGGGCACATGCCTGGGTTGCAGGCTAGGTCCCCAGTCGGGAGTGCAAAAGAGGCAACCACACACTGCTGTTTCTCTTCCTCTCTTTTTTCCTTCTCTTCACCTCTCTCTAAAATTAATAAAAATCTTTTAAAAATAAATTTAAAAATATTAAATTTAGGAAGAATCCAAGATGACAGCAGAGTAAGTGGAAACTACACTCATGTTCCCCCAGGACCAAACTAGAATTACAACTAAATTATAGATCAGTCATCCTGAATAACCAATTGGAGACTAGCTGAAGAGAAGTCTTATAACCAAGGATTTATAGAAGAAGCCACATGGAGACTGGTAAGGAGGGCAGAGACACCAAAAGGGCTGGTCCTGCACACGGGTTCCTGAGAAGGGTGGGGTCTCAACCCCAAACCAGGCTCCCCAGCCAAGAGCACCAGAGCTGGGAAGAGGGGCCCACATAACATCTGTCTGTGAAAAGCAGCACAGTTTCTGTCCACCAGGAAGAGATGGTAGTCTGCTAGAGACACAGGCATCCTCTTAAAGGGTCAACACACACAATTCATTTGCAGCCACTCACTCAGGATTCCAGGGGAGGGAAGATGGAGTAGACTAGAGTCACATGGGGAAAGTCTGGGGTTTGTGACTTTGGGAAGAGAGCTGAAGGGACAACGACCAGGAGCCCCATGCTGAGTCAGTCTTCCATGCTGCAGATGCCATCCTTCTTGGGTGAAGCACTTCCTTCCGTGGGGCATAAGCCTGGGAAAGCAATAACCCTATCATGTGGACTCCCTCTCGCCCCAGCCTGAAGAGCTTATACCCTGCTGAGGAGTCAGTTGCCTTGGCTAAGGTGTAGAGGTCTGGGCAGACTCAGATGGTATCAGTGACAGTTATGTGGCTTTCAGCAGTGACCATTTCCCTCACTTTCCCGGGAACATGACTGGCACTATTCCCTCAAGGGAGATCCACTAGAACCACCTCCAGGATCCCAGCAGACCCACCTTCTTGGCTCAGGTGGTTCCACACGCCTGATTCCTAGTGGCTCTGCCCTGCCAAAGTCGGGCAAAATCTGGAACAGACTGAGTCATTTGGCTCTGGGGTGGGGGCCACACTCCCACCTGCCCCAAAATCTGACTGGCATCCCCCACCCCATAGGAGATCTATTGGCTCACCATTCTGACTCCCTGAGTCCCCATTCTGCTGATATCAGGCTCCTGGAAGAATCTGGAACAGACTGAGTTGTATGGCTTTCTGACAGGGGCCATTTTCCCTCACACATGTCCAACAAGGAGCAGAGCCCTCCCTTCATATGGCCAAATCATGGTATGTTTGGTTGCGATAAACTCTGATGGCCTCTCCCTGATGACTCCCTGAGACCTCTCCACAACACAAAAGTGTGTGAGCTCCCAGCAAGTGGCAGGTGGACTTGGTACACTTGGGGACATTTGCTGACTCACCTCAGATCCAGCACTGGCACTGAGTTTCACTGTGTATCAATGTGGTGAAAACCACATGCTCCTACTTGGTGCCTCACTGAGAATCTACCTCATGCAACTTAAGTACTGCCAAAGGCTCTTACAGTGGCCGAGGCTGGCAGGGTTCTGGTAGCTATAGGCAGATGGAGGCAGATCCTGAGGTGCCGTGGGATTGCTGCCAACTGGCTCCCAGGCCCGATGCTCGTAAAGCCAGTCATGGTGTCCAGTTTGGCCCTTCCCGTGTACACACAGGCCCAGCAGAGGCAGCCACAAACTGTGGATTACTTGTAGCTCCAAACAGGTTGCCCAGTACCAGTCATAGTCAGTGTCTGACATTGGCCAATACCAGAGTTTCTCCCAAGATGCTTAGAACCAACACATTGAATGGTTAGCTTCAGACACCATGAGAGCAGGATCCAATAAGCTTCACAAGTGACATATAAAAAGACAGATATCAGATTTACTTCATGTGGTCAGCATCTGCACAGCACCTTGCTTATCATGGACAGGGCTGAGCTTCACAGTCAGCCAGCCTGAGGGTCAATCCCATGCATGAACAGGCCAATAGCAATCAAGTCCCAATTACAACAGAAGGGCCCACATACCCCACACAAGGGACATTCCTGGAGCACCCAGCTCAGGTAATCAAGGAGATGGCGCCACTGGACCTGGCCCACAGGACACCTACTACATAAGGCCACGCCCCCAAGACTAGGACTCATAGCAGATCTATCTAATACATAGAAACAAACACAAAGAGACAGCCAAAATGGGGAGACAAAAAAACAGACTCAAATTAAAGAGCAGGAGAAATCTTGAGAAAAAGAGCTAAGTGAAATGGAGGCAAGCAGTTTATTAGGTATAGAGTTCAAAGCAATTGTAATAAGGGTGCTAAATGGCATGAAAAAGGACCTAGAAACCATAAAAAGGACCAGTCAGAAATGAGGAATACAATTCTGAAATGTAGAATACATTGGAAGGAATATATAGTAGATTGGATGAAGCAGAGGACTGAATCAGTGGTTTAGATAACAAGGTAGAAAAAATACCCAATCAGAACAGCAAAAAGTAAAAAGAATTTTTTAAAAAATGGGGATAATTTAAGGGACCTTTGGGGCAACATGAAGCATATCAACATCCACATCATAAGGATAACAAAGGAGAAGACAGAGAGCAAGGCATTGAGAACCCATCTGAAGACATAATGTCTGAAAACTTCCCTAACCTGGTGAAGGAAAAAGACACACAAGTCGCGGGAGTGCAGAGACTCCCAAAAAAGATAAACCCAAAGAGGCCAATATCAAGACACATCTAGTTAAAATGACAAAGTTAAAGACAAAGAGAGAATCTTAAAGGCAGCAAGAGAAACACTTTGAGTTATCTACAAGGGTAACTCAAGTGAGATACCCTTAAGTAACTTATAAGTCTGTCATAAGTCTGTCAGCTGACTTCTCAACAGAAACATTTCAGGCCAGAAGGGGTTGGCATGAAATATTCAAAGTGATGAAAAGTGAGGACTTACAGCCAAGACTCAGTTACCCAGCAAGGTTATTATTTAAAATTACCAGTAAAGGAGAAATAAAGAGCTTCCCAGGCAAGGAAAAGCTAAAGGAGTTTGTTTCCACCAAACTGGTATTATGAGAAATGTTAAAGGGCCCCCTTTTGAAGTTTTTTAAAAAAATCCTCACTCGAGGATATGTTCATGGATTTTAGAGAGAGAGGAAGGGAGAGTGAGATAGAAAGACATAAGCATCAATGTGAGAAAGAAGCACCCATTGGTTGCCTCCCACATGTTCCCAGATAGGGGATTGAATCTGCAACTTTTTGGTGCATGTGGCAATGGTGCAAACAACTGAGCCACCCAGCCAGGGCAAAGGGCCTTCTTAAAGAAGAAGAAGAAGAAGGACAAGGAGGAGAAGGAGAAGAAGGAGAAGAAGGGAAAGGGGCAGGAGGAGGAGAAAAAACAGAGGATCATAGTTAAAGGAACTAGAAAAGGAACTACAAACAAATCCCAAAGTGAGTACAAGAAAGGAAATAATAAAGATCAGAGCAGAAATAATGAAATAGAGTCTAAAAAAATGCAAAAGGTTAATGAAACCAAGAGCTGATTCTTGGAAAAGATAAATAAGATTGACAAACCTTTAACCAGACAAATCAAGAAAAAGAAAAGAGAGAAGATGAAAATAAATAAAATCAGAAATGAGAAGGGGGGGAGTAACAAGTAATACTGAAGAAATACAGAAGACTGTAAGAAAATATAATGAAGAACTATCTGCCAACAAATTGGGCAATCTGGATGAAATAGAAAATTCCTAGAAACATACAATCTCCCAATCTTCCAAAACTCAATCAGGAAGAATCAGAGAATTTGGACAGACAGATTACAACTTGTTAAACTGAAGCAGTAATTAAAAAACTCCCAACAAACAAAAGCCTTGAATTGGATGGCTTCACAGGTGAATTTCACCAAACATTCAAAGAAGAACTAACACTTATCTTTCTCAAACTATTCCAAAAAACTAAAGAGCCAGGAAGTCTCCCAAGCGCATTTTAGGAGGCCAGCATTATCCTAATTCCAACACCAGATAAACACAATACAAAAAGAAAAAATTACAGACCAATATCCCTGACGAAGATAGATGCTAAAATCCTCTACAAAATGTTAGCAAACCTGATATAGCAATGTAATAAAAAGATCACATACCGTGATCAAGTGGGATTTGTTCTGGAGATGTGAGATTGGTAAAATATCTGCAAATCAATGAATGTGATACACCACAAAAACAAAATGAAGGATAAAAACCACATGAGCATATCAATAGATGCAGAAAAAACATTAGATAAAATCCAGCACCCATTTATAATAAAAACTCAGCAATTTGTGAATACAGGGAACATACCTCAATGTAATTCAGGCCATATATGACAAACCCATAACCAACATCATACTCAATGGGCCAAATCTACTAGCATTTTCTTAAGATTGGGAACAAGACAGGGATGTCTGCTTTCACCATTCTTATTTAACACAGTACTGGAAGTCATAGCCACAGGAATCAGACACCAAATGGTCAAAGGACCTAAATAGACACTTCTCCAAGGACATAGAGATAGCCAGTAGACATATGAAAAGATGCTCCATGTCACTAATCATCAGAGAAATGCAAATTAAAACCACAATGAGATGTTACCTTGCACCTGTCAGAATGGCTATAAATCAACAAACAAGTGTTGGCAAGGGTGTGGAGGAAAGGGATGCTTCGTGCACTGTGGGTGGGAATGCTGATTGGTGCAGCCACTCTGGAAAGCAGCGTGGAGTTACCTCAAAAAATTAAAAATGGAACTGTCTTACGACCCAGTGATTCCACTTCTGGGAATATATTCAAAGAAATCCAAAACACTAATTCAAAAAGATATGTACCCCCCGTGTTCATTGCAGCATTATTTACAATTGCCAAGATTTAGAAGCAGCTCAAGAGTCCATCAATAGATGAGTGGATAAAAAAAGCTGTGGTATATTTACACAATAAAATACTACTTGGCTATAAAAGAGAAGGAAATCTTACCATTTGTGACAGTATGGATGGACCTGGAGAGCATTATGTTATGTGAAATAAGCCAGTCAGAGAAAGATGAATACCATATGATTTCATTCATATGTCGAACCTAATGAACTAAATAAAGTAACAAACAATATAGAAACAGACTCATGGAGAACAGACTGACATCTGTCAGAGGGGAGGGTGGTTGCAAAGCTGGGTAAAAAAGGTGAAGGGATTAAGTATAAAAAACAACAACCTCATAGACACAGATACCAGTATGCTGATTATCAGAGGGAAAGTGGGGTGGGAGAGGTACAAGAGGGCATGTGGGGGATAAATGGTGATAGAAGAAGACTTGACTTGAGGTGGTGAACACACAATACAATATATAGACGAAGTATTATAGAATTGTATACCTGACACCTATATAATTTTATGAACCAATATCACCCTAATAAATTCAATAAAAAAAGAAAAAATTAAATTTAGATTTAATCCTACTGACGTATTGGCATCAGTGTTCTGATTTTATTATAAGCCATGGGGAATTACATGAAATTGATCCAAGTAAATTGTCATATAATTTTTTATGTTTTCTATATCATGAAAATTCTTCACAAAATTAATTTACAAATAAATCAGAAACTTTCAAAGAACAAAGACATTGTATCTAGAAAGGTTTATATTTTTAAATACAGTATGTAATAGTAAATCTTACAGGTTAAATATATATGCATATCTTTTAAAATATGCATATTTTAATACATATTTTAAGATAGAAAGTAAAGTTTTTTCTAACTTTCAATTTCTGCACCAGAAATTTTCAGATTCTAATATCTAAGCATCCAAAGTATTCCACCAAATCAACAGGGCTTTCTACTATAAAGATATTTATTCATAAATTTTAAAGCAATAAAAAATTTCCTTATGCAGTTTTCCCATGGGCCTCTGAAGTTATACGTATGCTGGACTGGGTCCTTTTTTTCCTCCCTTCCTCTGCATTTTTAGTTCAATTTTTACCTGCATTTCTGAGTTATTACTTTATTTTGTCCTTAGTGTTCATTGTTCTTTCTTTAAGAGCCACTAGGTTGGCAGTTTGTCAAAAGACCAATTTATGATCAGTATGTTATGCTTTTCCTGGCACTCCTGTCAGGGAAGGCTTAAAGAATTCTACCACGAGGGTTGTCTCTTCTCTAGACCGGCCTGAAGTGGAAGTGGCAATTGGATTATACTGTGTGTTGGATCTGTTTTGCCTATGCTGGTAATGATTGTACAGTCAGAGAAATGAATTTTAAGGCATGAAAGCTCTGCTCCCATTTCATAGGACTTGTGTTGCCCATGGGGGAAAACATCTCATGGTCTCTCAGGACTAAACAGAAGGAAAGCTTTCTAATCTTGGAATCAGATTTTCCTGAGGGGTACATATTCATATGAACTAGAAAAAAAACTTGGGAATTTTATTAACAACATATAAGCTGATGAGACAGCTAAAAAGTCAAAACAAAAGTTTGGTGATAGTTGTGGATAAACTATTAATTTATATCCCTTAACACCGTTACTATTTCCTCATTAACCATTTTTCCATGCTGGTTAGTAATATTTTTGCTCACATAATTTGGGTTCCTCCCTCTCAAGCGTGTCCAGTGTATGGAGTGTACAATTATGTTGTTGCATATGGATATGATGCTGGCACTTGGATTGCTGAGGGGGCAGGATGCCATCATGTTACTATATTGATGATTCACCATGATTATAGTGTATCTTAAGTCATTTTGGTTCAAAGAATTATTTTCTTATAAAGTACCACACATCTTTTATTTTTTCTCTCACTTCAAAATCTGAGTAGATGAAATTAAGGCCCATATTACAGGTGCAACATATATATACATCTGTTTTTATACAGATATATATATATCTGTTTTTTATATATCTGTGTGTGTGTGTATATATATATATATATATATCATCTCTAGGGATAAGAAAATACAGCTCATCTATGGACCAGCAATATCTGATTCTCTGCTTGCCTCTTGTATCTACAGACCAACTTTCCCATAGAAAATATGGGTGCCTGGTATACCAAGCTTTACATTTTATGGCTTCAAGCATTGTGAGCCAACTCTCCATCTTCCTTCCTTTCTACAACCCAAATTCCTGAGAATGAAACTTACTGGCCCTGACTGAATGAGGTGCCCAACCTGTAAAACAAGTGATTAACTGTGACAGGGAGGAAGGGTCACAGTGCAGTAGGACTGTGGCTGCATTGTATTGGGACTGGGAAAGAGAGAGGGAGGAGCAGTTTCTAGAATAAGCAAAACACTAGAGTGACTACCTCAGAGTTTCCATTGCAGAAGTACATCTCCAAATCATTTGATTCGCAGGATTTAATTGGAAGAGATGATTTGATGTTCGGGTGCAAAGTCCCACTAAGCTACCCATATTCTGGTATGTTAGCCATACCTGAAGGTTTACCAAGGTTCATTTTAACTACTTAGATATAAACATGAGTCCTTTATTATTATAAATTTAATAATTTTTCAAATAAATTATTTATTTTGAATTGTAGCTAGAAGACATTGATAAATCTAATGTGGTTTCCTCATTTTACAGGAGAGGAACCAAAGGGGGTAAATAACTTGAAGGGTAAATAAGATGTTATTTACCAAATAAGTGAAAACATCTGGGTTGGAAGCCAAATGCTACTTCTTATCCAGTGCTGATGTCTCGATTTTATTATTTTCTTAGAAATAGCTTATATTTTGTTAAAACAATGTAAGGATGTTGGGTTTTTATTTGTACAATCTCTGAATATGAATGATCTCACTGTGTCCAGTGACAAGACTGAACAGCAGGCCAGAACTTTAGCTCAGAAATGGAGAAAATGTCAATTCCATGCAGTGCACTCTCTTGAGGGAAAGGCCACTTCTTGTGAAGAGATTACTTGCAAATAGACCTGCAGGAAAGGCCAGGATTTAGGAGGTAGCTTTGGATTCCATTAGCCCCAAGATAGTACTGTAACTCTAGATCAGGCTATATCACAATTTAATATTGCAGTGATGATCCAACCAGTTAGGATTTCAAAGCAGCAAGTAAGGGCTCCATGCATAGGGGACAGGCAATACACATGTAAACAGATAAAGGAAATAATGTTAGACAGTGATAACTACCATGAACAGTATAAAATGGGGGATGTGATAAAGAGTGATGGGAGGCTACTCAAGCTTGGAAATCAGGGAAATTCACTCTGAATTAATGAATGATTCAATAAAAGGAAAACTAAAAATAAAACCACATATCAATAACTTCAATAATAAAACCAAAAAGCCATATCAATAAAAGTCTCAAATGATCTTTGATAAAATTCAACATCCTATCATAACACCTTAAAAGTGAGATATAAAGTTTTTTTCTCTTAACATTAAAAAGGAAAAACTAAGGATTTAAAATTGAATTTATTGGGGTGACATTGGTTCACAAAACCAAATAGGTTTCAAGCGTACAACCCAACAAAACATCTGCATAGTGCATCGTACACCCAATGCCAGTCCCTTTCCATCCCCATTTATTGCCTTTTGCCCACTTCTCCCTACCCCCACCCCCTTTTCCTCTGGCTCTTACCACACTGTTGTCTGTGTCTATGTGTTATATGTGTTATATACATATATATATAGGCGTTATTTTTTTTTTTTGCTTAATCCCTTCACCTTCTTTCATTCAGCTTCCCCACCCCCCGACAGTTGTCAGTCTGTTCCATGTATCATGCAGATAATGTTTTGCTGAATTGTACACTTGAAACCTGCATGGTTTTGTGAACCAATGGTACCCCAATAGATTCAATAAAAAAGGAAAAACTAAGAGTTTAAAATAGAAAGTTTATTTTATAAGTGGTAGAGCTAATCTAACAACATTCTCTTTAAAAAAATGGAAGAAAGCAAAGGTGTTCTTTGTCACCACTATTTTCCAAGATAATACTGAAAATTATTTTTATTTCAGTAAGATCCCCCCCCCCAAATGAGAACTAAATATTGGGTGGGGGACAAAACCGTTATTTGAAGGAATAGAAGACCCAAATTAAGCCACTTATACTTTCAACAAAACTATTTGAGAAGTTAAAAGCATTCAGTAAAATGAGTAAATTAAAGATAAATCCATGAACATGCATATCTTTTCTAAATATCAGTGAAAACAACTAGAAAAGGTAACTAAAAAGAGGTCTTATTCACAATGTCATTAAATTATAAAATATATATAAACTTGGAATGTTCAAGGCACACAAAGTAAACTATGAGAAGCTTTAATGAAAGAGTTAAAAAATTTTTTTTTAGATTTTATTTGTTTATCTTTAGAGAGAGGGGAAGGGAGGGAGAAAGAGAGGGAGAGAAACACCAATGTGCAAGAGAAACATCAATTGGTTGCCTCTTGCGTGCCCCCAACTGGGGACCCAACCCGCGGCCCAGGCACATGCCCTGACTAGAAATTGAACCTGTGACCTGAAAGGTCACAGGCCAGCACTCAACCCACTGAGTCACACCAGCCAGGGTTAATAAAGTAAGTTTTTAAAAGGAATACAGAGATGTAGCATGATTGTGAAGTAAAGATGTTATTTCCTAAATTAATGTATAAATTTATCATATTGTCATTGAAAACCAAAGAATACTTTATAGAGCTCAAGATAATGATTCCAGAACTGTTTCGGCACACTTATCAAATAGTACTCTAAGGGAAAGGAAAAGAACAATGAGGAGGAACTATCTTTGCTAAGTCCTAGAATTTTAAAGGAAATGAATATAAATGATCTCATTTTAGTTTAAAAAAAAAGTAAAGGGTAATCAAAAGTAATAGAAAAACCAGTTTACATATAAGTTTAATATATGACTCAGTTTACCCAAATGATGGAGAAAAGAGTCACAATTTAGAACTAATAAGAAAACCATGTATTAATATGAAGAAAAATCAACTTAGATCTCCGCCTCACACTACATGGTTATACTTTCTTCAAGAGGCTGACCATCAAGACCACTTTTTGAAAGCTGGCATCAAATCAGTTAAAAGTTGCCAGCTGTTTGTTTTTTATAGAGGTGAAGTCATCAATTCATCTTTAGAGAAGTTTTCCTTTGTTTTGGGAAAATCACAAGAATAGACCTTTTTAATGACACAAGTGTAGAGCACTCATAATGACTCATTGCTTTTAGAGGAAACTGAAGTCTCCAGTAAGGTGACGAGCTTGGTTTAGAAATATAAATTGGGTTTATTTTCTGACATATGCCCTTTTGAAATCAGACGGAAAATATATATCCTGGGTCTTAGTCTGTTCAGGCTGCTATAAAATAATACCAGACCGCATAGCTTATAAACAACACAGATTTATTTGTCACAGTTATGGAAGCTGGAAGTCCAAGATTAGGGTACCAACATGATCCAGTGAGGACCCTCTCCTGGATACCGACTTCTCATTGTATCTTTTACTAGTGGAAGGGGCTAGAGATATCTTTGGAGCCTCTTTTATTAAGGCACTCATCCCATTCATGAAGGTTCCACCTTCATAATTTAAGTACCTTCTCAAAGACTCCACCTCCTCATACTATCACATTGGGCATTGGGGTTTCAACATAGGAATTTCAGGGGGATGCTGGAATATGGGTTAGTCTGAACTGTCATTGCAAAGTACTGTTTAATTATTTGGTGGGGGGTGGTGGTGCGGGGGGAAGAGAGAGAGAGAGAGATTTAGAGAAAAAGGTTGAGATTTACCCAGGAGATTGTCATACTGAACCATGCCAAGAGGGTTGTGTATGCCTGATCTCTTTATGCTGGAGATAAAAAATGTGAAAAGGAATCAGTAGGACTGGACTTGGTATAGTTTTACCTGGATCGGACCATTCGTGCCTTTCCCACAGTGTCATTTAACACAGAATAACTCAGACCTGGAAAATGTACTTCATCATTGACTTGACTGAGGCATGGGGAGACAGTCACACTCTGTGTGAGTAGGCATTCCCACTCTCAGTTGTTTAATTTGTTTTGACTCAGTCTTCACAGCCGCTGCAGGAGACAGGGCATGGATTTGGAAAGGAAAACTGTCTCTGTCTCTTTGCATCTATCTCCTGTGCGTGCACCTACACACACATACACACGAGCACATAATCATTTCCACCCCTGCTCCTAGCGCAGAGGTTCTTAGGGACAGTATTCCAGAGTGTGGAGATGCCTGGAGATTTTTCTGTTGGTGGGGGTGAGCTGGCCACTGCCACGTTGGGTATTATCAAAGTAACTCTTTTTAGCAGTAACCTACACTGTATTGCTATTTTATCCCAGAAACTGCAGAACATTTTTGTTAACTCTTTTATTCTCATCTTCTCCATGCTTTGGAGAATTAAGGGAGATATCACTGTCTGTGCTGGGAGAGAAACTGGTTGGGCAGAGTGGTATTCTGGAGAAGCTCTTTACCAGAGAGTGAGAGTTGCCAGCTGGACTGTAACAGTGGTGATATATGATCATCAAGAGTGATTTAGGGGAATGTGTAATAGGTCTATGGGAGGGAAATCCTGAAGAAGAATGTGTTTTTCACAGCCTGTGGCATGCAGGTTCATGGTTTTCTTCATTTGGCTATTACAAGAAATGGGACCTTATTATGTAAGCCTAGGTTTACATGATTTGTGGACTATCGAGGCCAATTTACTTGTTTCTTCATTCACCCATTCCACAACTATTTATTGGTTGCCCACTAGACACTGGGACTGGACTAGGCCTGTAGGTACAATGATGGCCAATACAGAGTTTCTGCCTTTTAGGAGAAAACTCCTGGAAGTTAAATATTAACAAATGAAATAGTAAGAAAACAAGGAAAATAGAGAGGAAATAGAGACGTGAAAAAATAGAAGATGGATATATATGACTATCTAAAATTTTACATATCTATCAAATTAAAATCAGTAAAGGAAGCTAAAAAAGAAAACAGACTGAGGGAATTACCTGTACTAAATATGATTGATGAGTTAATGAAATTATGAAACATCAACCTTTAGTCAAAGCTAAAGCCCAACACTGAACCTTTAAAGAACAAAAGGACACTGACAACATTCAGATAAAAGGAAACTTAAAAATATACTTTCAATAGCAAATAGAGTTTCATTAAAAACAACAGTAAGGTAAATGCATCACGTTTAATAAATGTAAAAGCATAAGAAAAGTTATAAAACTATGAACGAGGCTGTGGAATATAAGTATCCAGGCATTACTCTTGCTGGTATGAATTGATGGAATAGAATAATTCTTTTAAAAAGTGACTTAGCATTAAATATTGAGACCATAAAAATATAAATGCCCTTTACAATTCAAGGTTCATCCTAAGGCAAGATTTCACTATTAACAGTAATTACCGTGTAGAATACATACTTCATACCAGGCACTTTTCTAAATGCTTTACATACATCAACTTATTTAATTTTCATAGCAGCTATATGAAGTAGGTACTTTTATTATTACCATTTTACAGGTGAGGAAAATGAGGGACACCAGGTTAAAGAAATTACTTAAGGTCACATAGTTGGTCAATGGCAAAGCTGAAATTTGAAGCTCCTGGGTCTGGATTCATAATCATTGCATCATGCTGTTTCAGTGGAAGAAAAAATTTCTCATACAAAGAGGCTTGTAGTATCATCATTCATAACATTTTTAAAAATTAGGGGAAAACTACATGTTCTGTGAGGTGAATTGTTAAATTTAGTGTATTCATTTAATTCAACGAGAGCTATTCAGAACTTTTGTTTTCCCAGGGTGAAATGGTATGGGCTATGAAATTCACAAAAGTATTACTTGTCCTTTGCAAGCCTTCTCTATGTCTATATATCTTTGAGCCATTTGTAAGGATCAGGACACACTGTCCCAATTGGGTATGCCATTATTTTCTGTTGCAGCAGCCTGTGGACCCATATATTACATCATTAAGTGAACTGCATATAGCTGGAGAGAAAGTTCTTTAGGAGTATAAATTACCACCATCCCTGGATACTTTAGTCACATTTAATGAACTCATACATTTTCTTGACCTCAGATTCTCACCCTTGTTACCATACCCAAGTAAAGCTGCTTCTTACCATAAATATGTTAACAAAGTTATCAACATATTTCTTACCTTAATAGTTCTAAAGAACTAAGTAGAGTTTTCTGTTGTAAATATCAGAAAAAGAATTTCAAAATTTAAAAAGCAATATTTATTTATGCATAAACAAATTGAAATGAGAAAAATATAAATTACATATTTTAGCCTGTTTCTTCATATGTTCTCTTATTAATTACAAAAAGAATATATACCAGTTTATTAGATGTCTACCATATGCCAAGACTATGCTAAACTTTCTACATAATTTATTGCTTTTAATTCTCTCAACAGCCATGTAAAGTAGGTATCATTTATTATCACCATTTCACAGGTGAGAATACAGGCTCATGGAGAAGCTGAATAAATTGCCTCAGGTCACACAGTTCATAAATGGAAGAGGCAGGACTTAAATTCAGATTTGCCTGAATCCAGAGATCAAGCTACTAACCATAATGATACTATCTTTCCTAAAAATAAATGAGTTACTTTCTCCAGTGTTTACTTGTTTGATGACATTCTAACTCTGTGGTTACAGATAATTTTATAATGAGTTGTGTTGGAAAGGAAGGGAGTATCTTAAAACTGGAAGGGGTCTACAATATTGGGTACAACAAAAGGTGAAGTTATGAAGTTCTTTGAAGAAAACCTTGTACTGATGAAATAAGAAGAAAAACCAAGTAGGGAAGTGCAAAAGTGGAATATGGAAAACCCTCTCAACAAATTTACATGTATATTTTATAAATATATTTCCTAAAAAGGACTGTTGTGTACGATAAGTGTGAATGCCAATAGGGAATGAAATTTTGAAATTATCTAAATATGTACTGATTTCAACTGCAGCTTTTCTTCCAGAAGTATCTCTTTTTCTCTTCTTCTATTGCTCAACATATAAAGTACAACCATACACACAGAAATCTCACTTATGCCAAGGAGCTTGTCTTTGCATAACTCAACTAACTCAAAGGCTGGCACCTGTTCCAGAATGATAAATTCTAACATTTTTGATACCATGAGTAGTTTCCAATATTTCTCTTACCTTTTTGTCCTTCCTTATCTTATTTTTGAACTTGAGAATAAAAATTGTTCTTAGACATGTAGGAAAAGCCTGATTATTCTGAAGCCATGTAACAAGTGGCCTCCACAACTGGTTTTAAATCTTTCTGTCAAGCAGTAACTTGCCTTGTTATACACTTTTACAAGCCAACCACTCTTTCTCTCTCTCACTTCTGAAAAGCCAGCCAGTCAGTGACAGAGTCACTCCAATTGCATGCCACTTAGTGATCCCCAACCAACAATAGCCTCACCTGAGTAACTATGCTTCTAACCCCTCTGAGAGTCCACCAGTTCCTGAGTTTCATGCTTCCTCAAAACCTTATATAAAATCCACAGCTTGTTATGCTTGAAAAGATTGTGTCTGACCAGCATCTCTTACTATAACAAGTGATGTTAGTCTGTCCTTTTATTTCAGATGTTGAGTGATGGTCTCATTGAAGAGTTTTGGATGTTCCACCAAGACTGTCTTAAAGACCTTCATCTGGCAGCAGAGGACCCTCAGACCAACAGCTACACTCGCTGGGCACCTTGTGCCAAAATTCTCCTTACTCTTTAGATATGTCATCAAGTGAGTTGATTGCAACAATAACCTGATCTCTGAGTAGTTTCACTGAGTTCATATTGCTCAATTTATTTTGTTATTCTAGGATTTGCAATCAATGGGACTTTGTTTAGATCTAGATCTTCATATAGAGAAATCATTTTGTTTTAGTTTAGAGGTGCACCATTTGGTGAATAGTTAGATCTAGGTCTTTGTGTAAGATCATTAGACCTTTTGTTTTGGAAGTATGCCATTTATAAAAGTTATTGCCATTAACCTGTTTGTTTTCCTGCTGCTTCCCTTGCTTTTGCTGCTGTTTGTCTATATGTTGAAGGCCTGTTTCATGAGTTTTTGTTTTGTCCTGGGTTGTTTTGTTTATTTTGAATGTATAAAGGAATGTTTTGTAGGGAACAAATGGAAGCATAAGCCTGATAAGTTTTCAACTCAAAGCAAGTCAGCCGTGAGGACCAATGGTTGGAGGTGTCAGACCAGCAATCAATTTATGAAAATAGGGTTTGTCAAACTTTGTCTTTTATAGGGTCCCCTATAAAACCTTCATGATGGTACCCACTTTCTTCTTAATTTATGAAAGAAGCTCACTTTGTTTTTTGTCCATACTAAAACATCAAGGACCGTCAGGTTGTTGACTGTATGGTTAATAATCTCTACAGGCCCTAGTCTCTACTGGGTTTGGGAATGCAGATACCCTCCAAAAGTCCATGTACAGACTGACTGTAGTGGACTCTCATTCTTGTGTTTTATGGGTTTGTCTATGCCAAAGTCTCCTTTTCCTCCTAGAAGAGTTTCTATTTCCTTTAGAAGCACTGTAATTTTAACTTTTGCACTTCTCTTGGTAAATGGCAAAATAATTTTTTGACTTAAAATAATAATGTCATATTTGACATGTCTAAATCTTTAAATTAATGCTATCATTAGAGGAACTCTAAAAATACCAGCAGACAAAATACCAAATGATGGGTAGTCAGTTTCTTTAATTGATATGTCAGCTATTAGTCAGCTAATATAATTGATATGCTGAGGCCTCAAAAAAAATTCTAACTCAAGACAGTCTTTTTCAAAGAATTTATAACTTTTTGAAACCTATTCAGTTTGCATTTTTCTCTTGTTTTCTACTCCAGTTTTACCTGACCTAAGTGAGCTATTCCTTTTTCTGGGTTCTTGAAGGAAAAGAGCAATTATAAAATTTCTAGACCAGAAGGTTGAACTAAAATTCTTGTCTAGAGACAAGTTAAGGGACATAATTAAGGAGTTTCCTAAACTTTTGGAATACAGGCAAAATTTTTTTTCAGAATTTAATATTTTGTTTCCTTGACTACAATCTGTACCAATAGTTCAGTTAATGCTTAACATCTCAGATAAGGAAAATGTTTAGTAAGCAGAAAGATAGGAATGAGAAAACTTAAATAACCCAGTTACATAAACTTCAAAAACATTATCTTAAGAGAGCAATACAAATAAAAAATTGATTACAATAAGGCAATTTCAGAAGCAGTTATTTTAAGGGAAAAATGTAAAAAGTTTCAAATTGTAAACAAAATGAAGATGAAAAATAGACGCTAGGAAATATTCTAGGAGCTGGAGCAAACCCACAGTGAAGATAAAGAGATGTGTCTTCTGTTGTAAATGGGATTAAGTCTGAAATAGAAATTTAGTAATAACGAAGAAATCAAAATGTAAAATTGCCAATTTAGAAAATATTCAATGTGTGCCTAGGTATTTCCCGAGCCTTAGGAGCAAAATAAACTGAAAATCAACAGAGTATATGATTCACTAGTTAAAAATAACTTAAAAAGTCTCATTTAAAAATTGGGAGCCTATGAATAGGATAGCTGTATATATTGCAAATAAAATTATAATTGAAGGAATAAGGTTCCATGCTGGCTGATAAACAGGAGGACAATTATCCAAAATGTGCTGCTCCAAGGGTGACATTAAGCCCCAGCACTTCTCTTTTCTTCTTCTAAACTCTCAAAGGAACTAGTACAGTTTTCTTCTTGCTATGGTAGCTACTATATCTACCATGAATCTCTTTACTATAGAACATCAGATCTCCCAGAGTAAAATTTTAATACTGTTTAAAACCAAGAAAGACTTTCAGTAACAAAAAAGGGAGAGAAATTTTATCATAAAGTAAAAATGACTGTGCCAGATGGTGAATTAAGCTATAAAAGACAAATTTGAAGGTACATAGTAAATTGTGCAAGTCATGAGGAAAAAACAAGCTTTATTTGCCTTGGTTTACTAGAAGTACTAAATTAATGAAAATTTCTAAAAATCCTAAGTCCATTCTCAAGTCTCAACCTGTAACTGATACTTTGGAATCATTATCAGAACATTCCTTTCTTCTCTGTGACAAATTTAATAGGTAAGGTTTACTTGGTAAGTGGAACTGCCAGGTAAAATGTACTGCAGGAGGATTAAAATCCCAGAAATTTTCTTGCATACAATAAAATTATACCTGACATGGTTAATAATATACTTACACTACGTATGATTCAAGAAATCACTGAAAAAATAACAATGGTCCCAGAATCCAAATGGACAAAAGATTCCGTGGATACAAGCAGATTAATTAGAACAGAGCTCTTAAAAGTCTTCCAGAATTATATAAACTTTTGTTTTTTGTGTGCAAACATGAGAAAGTGAGGCCATGCTGTAAAGGTCTTAATTCATCCACATAGCCTACGTTTAAGACCTATTGCCTGTTGAAGCTGATCCCTTATTCAGTAGCCAAATCTTAGCTTAATTGCCTCAGGACAATTATGTGCCTTAACTAAGTAAGTTAAAACATCTTCATGTCTTGTACTGTAATCACCTTTAAATCTGATATTATCATATATAGTAACTCTTTCTTGCTAATGAAAAATACTTAGCATTTTTATCCTAGTCAGTTAAGTAATTATAAAGCATTGATACTATCTTCTCATGTTATCATCCACTGGTGAAACACTTTTATTCCAGCAACTCTGTTACCCACCCAATAGAAGAGAATCTCTTCATTGTGTTTCTGTAATCTATGGCCAACACAGAATTTTTAGATACTCCAATATGAACTTCTGACTTAATATTCTTTTTTGCTCCAATACTAAATGTTGATAATATTGTTTGTTGAGGGGTCTTATACCTAAAGGAAAAGGCCAGTAAACAGGCTAATAGACTAGAATGGAGATCCTATAGATAAACCCTTATGTACGTGATCAAAAGACCTTTAACAAGAGTGCCAAGATAGCTCAATAGGTAAAAAACAGTCTCTTCAATAAATGGTGTTGGAAAAACTGGATACATACATGCAAAGTAATGAAGCTGGACCCTAACCATAAACCATATACAAAATTAACACAAAATACATGAACAGCTTTAATGTAAACCCTAAAACTATAAACTCCTAGAAGAAAACATAGGGGGAAAGCTTCATGATATTGGATTTGGCAATGTTTTCTTGGATGCAACCCGAGAAAAAGCACAGGAAACAAAAGAAAAAATAGACAAATAAATGGGTATACCTCAACCTTAAAAACTTTTGTGCACCAAAGAATGCAACAACAGAGTGAAAAGGGGAAAAAACATTTGCAAATCATATAGCTGATAAGGAGTTAATATTCAGAATACATAAACAACTCCTACAACTCAGCAACAAAAAACAAATAGCAAATTTAAAAATGGGCAAAGGACTTGAATAGACATTTTTCCAAAGATGATATACAAATGGCCCCAAAACATATCAAATCAAATCAAGAAATGCAAATCAAAACAACACAGAGAAATCACACCCATTATGATGGTTAATATACAAAAAAGAAAATAACAAACAAGTGTTCATGAGAATGTGGATAAATTGCAACCCTGTGCATTGTTGGTGGGATTATAAAATGGTACAACTGCTATGGTAAAATTAAATGGTAAAACAGTATGGAGTTTCCTCAAAAAGTTAAAAATATAACTATCATATGATCTTGCAATCCCACTTCTATATATTCAAGAGAATTGCAAGCAGGATTGCAAAGAGATATTTGCACACCCATTTCATATCAGCATTATTCACAGTAGCCAAAAAGTGGAAGCAACCCAAATGTCCATTGATGGATGAACAAATAAACAGAATGTAGTATATATACCCAATGAAATATTATTCAGCATTAAAAAGGAAGGAAATCCTTTCACATGCTACAACATGAATGAAACTTGAAAACATTATGCTAAATGAAATAAGCCAGTAACAAAATTACTGTGTTCCATTTATGAGATCTAAAGCAGTCAAATTAATAGAAACAGAAAGTAGAATGATCGTCACCAGTCTGGGAAGAGAGGAAAAAAGGGGAATTGTTGTTTAATGGGTATAGAATTTCAGATTTGAAAGATGAGAAGCTCTGGAGATCTGTTTTTCAACAGTATGAAGATACTTAACACTACTGAACTATACAGTTAAAAATGGTTAAGGTGGTAAATAATATGTTATATAGTTTTCTTTTTTTTAACCTTAAAAACACTAGGGTTGTTTTACAATAAGTAAACTATTTCTCTTATAAAATCGGATACCTCACCACATTGCTCAAATTGTTCAAAAGACTTAACTGTGGTCTTCTCTCGGGCATCTCAAATTACTAAAATAAAATAATAAATATATAAATTAACAGCTGGTATTCTTTCAAAACAATTCATTTTTTAAAACTGCTACAGAAAAAATAATTAAAAATAATACTTAGTACTCTTTAAAAATAAAGAACAGATATATTCATTGCATGATATCTAAAATTGCCATAATAAAAAGAGACTAACAGTAGAAACTAGTATGCCATGCTGTAGCTACTACAGAGACGCTTCAGAAACACTGTTGAAATATTTTAACAGAATGACACACTAAATAGATTGACCAAAGTCCTTATACCAGGGCCTTATATAAAAGAACAATGAAATAATAAATCCATGGGGAAGTTTAAAAATTCCATTACAGATACACAAAATCTGGACTCCCCCCATATTCTTAAAAGAAACACTGGGTATGATCTGCTATGAAATCCATGAGGATAAGATCTGGCAAAAACAGCTCTTATAACACTAGAGGAAATCTCAGATTGACATTTACCAAAATTCTTCATGAAACAATCCACCACAGTATGGATAAATTGCCATATTATAATACTTTTCTCCTCTACTGGTTTAAGGTATTGCACTTCTTTTAGTCTGTCTTATTTCCTTTACTAGTAATAATGATTCACCTAAGTCTAGACCAGGGTTGGTAAAGTATGGCTTGTGGACCAAATATGGCTTGTCACCTATTTTTGTAAATAAAGTGTTATTGGAAAACAGATGTACATTTTAAAACATATTCTTTGAGTCTGCTTTTAGGCTCTAATAGCAAACTAGTTATGACAAAGAATGTATGGCTCATAAAGCCAAAAATATTTAATATCTAGCTTTTTACAGAGAAAATTTGCTGACCCTTGGTCTAGACAATTATCACCATAACTCTATAATTAGGCTCCTCCAAGCTAATTTTAGTTCAGTCATTTTAATAAGTGATGTAACGGTACGTTGCTCGAACTTTACCAGTAATGATACTCTTGAATACAATACATTAATGGAGGAAAATGCCTTTGTATGCGGGAAATCGCAAAATGTAAACAATAACTATTGGTCACACAATTCTCAGAGACAATACATTTGCATTTCACCAAAGCCAAATTATGTACAGTGTTTTTTTCACTCTTTCTTTTTTCAATAAAGGAATCAGCCTTTCAATGTCGATCCAGGACCAAGAATTAATTATTTTGTTGAATTATTAGTTAGGCCAAGAGGATGATTCCTGTGGTAGCCAGTCTCCAAGATGGTTCCTAATGATTCTTCCATCTTGATACTCATGACTTTGTACATTGTAACCCTCCCTATTGTATCAGAGTTGGCCTGTGTGACAAATAGAGTATGTCAATAGTGAGGGTATGTCACTTCCAAGGCTAGCTTAGAAAAGGCGTTGTGATTTCCGCCTTGCTCTCTCCCATGCCATTCACTTACTCTAGGGGATTAGCTGCCATGCTGTGAGGCAATCCGAGGGGGAGATCCATGTGGCGGGGAGCTGAGACACCCTGCCAATAGCCAGTAAGAAACTAAGGCCTCCAGTGCACAGCCATGTGAGTGAGCCTTCTTGGAGGCAGACCTTGCACGCCCATTCAAGCCTTCAGAGAACTGCAGCCATGGCTGATGCCTTGACTGCAACCTCAGGAGAAATACAGAACTAGAATGACCTGAATAAGTTGCTCCCAGACGCCTGATCCCAGAAAAAATGTTAGATACTAAATTTCCTGTTTTCAGGCTGCCAAGTTTGAGATAATTTGTTACAGAATAATAGATAACTAATACAGTTCCCTGACATCCTAAATGGACTAGATCTTCTTTCAAAGAGTACAGAAATATAAAACCTTTTATGGGGAGAGAATCCTGAGAATAATGATCCTGTCTGTAACAGTTAAACTGCTAGAGGCATTTGTCAAAAATTTGTTCTATTACTTTGGCTGACATAATAAATAACACCACTCAAACAGTTCAAACTTCTTAAACCAAATAGTTATAGATAATAGAATGGCCTTAAATTTTTCTTTTGGTCAACCAGGGAAGATTCTGAAATATTGCTAACACTATACATTACGTCTAAACTTTGCAAGTGAATTGGAATCATCTCTATCTAAGTGAAAAGAATTGGAATCACCTATATTTAAGCTAAAAGAAAAGGCAACCTAGTTATTTAAAATAGGCTCAGAGTATCTTTGAGACTTGTTTTCATGATCAGGTCTGGGGACATTTGGGGCCATGGTTGTGGAATGTCTTTCAGTCCCTTCCAGTTATACTTACTGTCTCACTGTTGTTAAACGTGTACTTTCCAGAGTCTTACATGCTTTTGTGCAGCCACTGCCCTGACAGATGATTCAACACATGATTCAAAGACAAACACAAAACAACAGAATAAAATCATGCCGATAAGATTTAAACTGAAAATAAAATCTCCACCGCTGAAACCTCACCTTCAAGGACATCAACAGCAGTGCTAAAGCCCTGCACACAGTAAGGTCTGATCAGCTGTGATGCAGATGCAGTCAGCTCTTTGTATCGGCTCTGTCTCTCTATCAGACACATTGAGTGGTGGCCTCATCATCCCTTGGTAAACTCTCCTGAATCTTTAATTTTTTTAACCTCTTCCCACTTTATAGTGCTAATAGTGAAGGTAATTATGATAATGATGATTTTAATCCCCCCTTACTATACCGTGCACTGTGCTAAGAGCTTTAAATGCATTATTGCAATGATTGAGGACTGCCAGTAATATCTGGCTACCAGGGCCTTTTAGATTTTCAGGTAGCACTCAGAGCTGAAGAAGTTATTAGCCCTGGTTTATTCAGAATGCCAGTCCTTTGCTTGTTTGCTTTCAAATCCTCTTCTCAGCCTTTCTCTGCTCTACTCAATATTATAGGGGGCTGACTCCTACAGACTGAGTTTTCAGGACTCTTCTGTCAGCTGGATTCCAGCTCAGTTCTGCCAATGGGAATCTGTAGTGAAAGATGAAAGGCAGGGAGGGAGGGGGAAGGGCAAGGTATATTTCCCCTTTCTGCTTCTGGGGATGGTTCTGGCAAGTTGTGTTTCCTTCCATTGCTCCAGCCCCTTTGAACGTGCCTTCCTTCTTAGTGGTCATCACTCATATTATTCTGTTTTGAAATACCTAGAGCGGTTTCTGATTTCCTAGACCCTTGTCGATACAGTGATAAAGAACCAGTGGTAGAAACTGTACCAGGCAGACGTCAGAGACCTGAGATTTAGCCCCAAGGCTACCTCTAAATCACCTGTAAACTTGAAACAATCACAGTTTGGTGCCTGAGTTTTGCTGTCTGTGTAATGGAATTGTTGATCTTTAAGGTGTTTCCTCTTCCCCCAACTAGAACCTTCTATAATACTGCGCTTGCAAGAATTGGTTGAACATTTATAAAAGGTGTAACTTTTCCCTTCTCCCATGTAACAGTGTTTAGAAACTGCTTTAAAGGCCTTGATTACATTACATAAAGGCTTTGAATGTAGCTATTCTCCAAACCAGATGAAACATGAAAACATCATTTTCTATGAACAGGGCAAACTACAAAATTTGAGAGGCCCAGTGCAAAATGAAAATGCAGGGCCCTTGTTGAAAAGGCAGGAAAAAAGTGCCATTAAAAATATTACAAATAAAGGTTTCCCTTCAAAAATATTTTGTTACTTATAAAATACAATAGAAGTAATAGTGATGTAAGTAAAATATAACTTGCAAAGTACAAAAAATATTTTGGTGTTATAATTTTATGTAATACCATACTTATTAATGTGATATCTCGATTCGTCATAATTTTATGGCTTGCTTTTCTGAAAATTTATTTAATGGATCATTAAAATAAACATACTTTTAGCAATTTTATTTTCAATTGATATAATTTGATGAGACATTAGTTGCTCTTAGAAAATGAAAGATTGCACATAATTTTTTATAATTTTAAATTTTAACTGGAATCTTTCTGCTGCTGTAAATGCTATTGAAGCATTTAAGAGTATTTTATTGACTGCACTATTTGGGATACATTTCTGATAACTTATTCTGAAATAAAAATTTTAGTACATGAAGAGCTGATGATTCTCATGGAACAATTTTTCTAAAAATATTTCATTCTTTATATTAATTGGTTTTGTGTAAGTCAAATTTAATTTGAAGTTTAAATTTATACAATGGCATTTTAATGCTTTCTCTGAGATTTCCTGTAACTTCTGGAGGGTGTACAAGAAACCAAATGTGGCTTCATGATTTGTATAAAATTCAAAATGCTGATTTATGCACTCTATCAATGAATCTTCAACTACAAGGAAAGGTAATAATTTAGAAATTATCTTCCTCATTAATGACTGTTTCATTTGAACCTTCATGTGAAAGTAGTGTAATTTTCTGTCAAATACCACAATCTTTAAATTTATTTTTTATTTCTAAGTCTATGGATATGTGCTTTGCAATGCTGAAGCAGTTTTCATAATCTGTGATTCTAAACTTTTTAAGGGATTATGGTGACTCCCTGACACGCTTTCTCGCAGTGTCCATGGGTACACTTTTATTTTGTAATAACTCACTGACAACGTTTATGCCCTGTGTTCTGGCAGTTTCGGTGCCAGCCGGCAAGAGTTAATATTTGTGCAGGTACCACATTCAAGCTCCAGGGACTGACGGGCAAGCCAGCCTCCCACCAAGGGTCCCAGTGGTGCCAGCTTGCAGACCCCCTCCTTTCTCTCATGGTTGTGGCCGATGCTTTGGCACTGCTGTCGCCATCACTGCTGCCAATGTGCGCCTAGGCCCTGCCTAACAGCTTCGGTCAGGTAAATATAATAATTTTGTATGCCTTAGGCTTTGAAAAAATGAGAAAATGCTGGAGAAGAGGAGCTAGGGATGTTTATGTTCCTTATAAAATTATGTAAGAAATGTTTGCAACCTCAAACGTGAGGGACCTTTGTAGCTGTGCTTTTTTTACACCAGTGAGTCTAAAATCAAGAGGCCCAGACACAGGGCTGCCAATGCCATGAAAAACCTTAGCAGTGACAAGAGACCTGTGGGAATGAGCACAATTGTTTCCAAGATGTTCCAATGACACAATTAGCATTATAGGTGACTGAGATTCTGCCAGAACTGGTGATGCACAAAAGTTGGTGTGTTTGGAGCCAAATCTATCCAGAGGTGCATTTTTAGATTAAAAGTAGAGATGAATGAGTTTGTGTTGATCTAAATGTGTACTTGCTCTACGCTATGATGACCTTTCCCCGAACTATCTGACCACCTTGAAGAAATGAGAGTTGATTTATATGCACATATGCCGTCTCTACTACTTCTCCAAGATTCTACAGGATGCATTCTCCTTAGGTGTGAAATACTTTGCAGTACTTTTTACAATGGGACATGTTTAAAATAACTTTTTGTTATGGAAAATTTCAAACACAAAAGTAGAGAGAGTGGTATAATGAACCCCTTTTTATGTACCCATTACTCCATTTCAGTAATTTTATAATTGAGCTTTATCTGGATCTCTACCCACTTTCCTCAGTCTTAGGTTATTTTGAAACAGACCCCAGACATCATATCTACAAACATTTCAATATGCATCTTTAAGGGATTAGGTACCTAAAATTTAATAATATTTCTTAACATTATAAAATAGTTCTTTAAATTTCTCTATCTTAAAATTTTTTAGTTTGAATCACTATCCAAACAATGTGTATACACTGTTATTAGTTGGTATGACTCTAAAGTCTCTTTTAATATATAATTGCACCACCTCCCATTTTTTCTCCTTTGTAACTTATTTGTTGAAGAAACTGGGTCTTTTTGTCCTGTAGAATTATTCAGGGTCTGGAATTTGTTCCTTGCTTTCCTACATTGTTGTTTAACACCTTCTACTTTTCCTTGCATTTCTGTAACCTGGTATTTAAATATAGGGGCTTGGGAGATCTATGTTTGATTATTTGGAATGTGGCTGCTTCACAGGTGGTCTTGGGTACTTCCATCTGGACACAATAATGTCCCTTTTTGTAATGTTCACAGCTATTAATAACCTTTTCTCAGTTCCATTATTTCATGAGGGTTTACAAAATGGTTACACATATATTGTATCATTCCTTATTACCTGGGCTATTTCTATAAAGAGAAACCTCTGTGTAAAAGATGATTATCACAGTCTGAGACATAATTCTACATAAAACAAATTATGCTTGATTCTTTCTCTATATTTACCAGTTTTCAAAATAATGTATTGTTTCCCTAGAACCTTCCAATTGTGAACAATGAAGTTTTTAAAAAAGTATCATTATGAATTTATGGATTTATTTTTGTGTGTGTATTTTATTGATTATACTATTATAGTTGTCTCATTTTTTTTCTCTCCTTTATCCCCTCTGCCCTGCAGAATTTATGGATTTAAATGTATTCAGTGTGTTTCCATCTTAGTAATGCTCAAATTGTTCCATCTTTGGCTAATGGGAACATCTTCAAGTTTGCTCCTGAGTCCTTCGGGCAGGACCCCATTACTTTTTTTTAATTGAATTTATTGGGGTGACTTTGGTTAATGAAATTACATAGGTTTCAGGTATACAGTTATACAATATATCATCTGTGTATTGTATTGTATGTTTACCGTCCCAAGTCAAGTCTCCTTACATCACCATTTATCCCACCTTTACTTTCTTCTACCTCCCCCGCAGCCCCCTTCCCTCTGGCAATCACAATACTCCTGTCTGTGTCCATGAGTCCTTTTTTGCCTTTGCTTAATCGTTTCGCCCTTCTCACCCAACCCCCAACCCCCTCCCCTCTAACAGCTGTCAGTCTGTTCTCTGTATCCATGAGTCTGTCTCCGCTTTGGAAACCCATTGCTCTTTATAGCTTCCTTGTTTTGTGGTATGATGTGATATTCCAGTTTCATCTGGTACATTTTCTGTCCTAGAACTGGGATCAGTTGTTTCTCCAAGGAGCTCTGTTTTTTTAGTGAAAATGTTATTTTGAAATTGCAATTAGGTTTCTAGGCTTTTTCAGTGGACAGAGCTATGAAAAAAGTTTTTTAAAAAAGATAAAATACATAACAAATTCGTAGTGATACTTCCAATTCAAACTCAGAATTGCAGTTTTTATTTACATTACCAATCTTATGTTACTTGGGTCTCCTTTTTCCTATGCCGAAATTGGTTGGCTTCCAGGGACACCAATATATTTAGTTATTTGCCAAACATACCCAACAAAATAAAAGTATCAAAACAACAATATGTTTACTGAATGCAATTTTATGATTATCTGTATAGGTCGTTTCTGTCTTTTACGGTATATCTTGCTATGGTTGTATAACCAAATTATTATGTTGTAAAGACACTTGAAATAATTTTTGATTTATTAAAAATTGTTTGGTTTTAGAAATTAATTTTTACATTTAATTTTGTTTTATAATTACATAAATTTTTTATATGGCTTCAAATTCCAATGTATAAAATAAAATATATTTGGAGCAGTATAACTTTTGTCCCTGCTTTCATTCTCTTCTCTCCCTTACCCATAGATAATTCAAAAAATAATTTTTTGGTTTATTATGTATTTTTTCTAGTTATAATAATGTGTTTGAAGATACACACACACACACACACACACACGCACACACACACACACACACATCTGGTCAGGGTTATTAAGAAACTAAGTAGCTGTGACCACCTGAAGCTGCAGAGTCTTCTCTGGGGGGTGAAGAGGGAAAAGGAGAACTGGAGATAAGTGTTGGGCTTCTGACAGTCATAGAAACAGTGGTTACGACCTGAAGATTAAAGAAAGTCTGCTGTTTCTTTCTTGAATAAACAAAGAAAAATGCAATAAGTACCTGGGAGAATGTAGAGGAAAAAAAAGATGACAGTGAGAATCAAGACAGTAAACATTTCTTCATTTAATATTTATAGATGATCTATTGTTGTTTGGGGTGTTGATGGAAGCAAGACAACCACCTTTCAGGGAAGGTCCAATTTCTTTCTTTTTATTATTTTCAAAGATTTTATTTATTTACTTTTAGAGAGAGGGGAAGGGAGGGAGAAAGAGAGGGAGAGAAACATAGATGTGAGAAGGAAACGTTGACTGGTTACCTCTCACTCACACCCTGACCAAGGGCTGAAACCGCAATGCAGGCATGTGCCTCGACTGAAAATTGAACCAGCAAACGTAAGCTTTGAGCAATGATGACCAACCAATATGGCATGATCCAGTTTCTTAGTCAAGATACATACTTGGCTGTGATTACTTGGGTTCTCATGTTATTCATATAGTAATGATACTGACAAAGGTCGATTATATTTAGTGAAAAGCACTTATACATAAGTTCATTTCAATGCAATATATTTTAGTTAAAATAATGCAACTAATATATTTAAGATACAGGCATATGTTGGAAATATCATGGCTTTGGTGCCAGACCACCACAATAAAGTGAATGCCACAATAAAGGGAGTCACTCGAAATTTTTGTTTTCCCAGTGCATATAAAAGTTATGTTTACACTATACTGTAGTCTATTAGGTGTGCAATAACATTATGCCTTAAAAACAATATAATACCTTAATTAAAAATACTTTTTGCTTAAAAATGCTAACCATCATCTGAGCCTTCAGCAAGTTGCAATCTTTTTGCTGGTGAAGGGTCTTGCCTCAATGTGGACACCTCCTGACTGATCATGGTGGCAATTGCTGAAGGTTGAGGTGGTTGTGACAATATCTTAAAACTGAAGTTTGCCACATGGGTTGGCTCTTCCTTTCATGAATGGTTTCTCTGTAGCATGCAGTGCTGTTCTATAGCACTTTACCCACACTAGAACTTTCGAAACTGGGGTCGGTCCTCTCAAGCCCTGACACTGTCCTATCAAATGAATTTATGTAACATTTGAAGTTCTTTATTGTCATTTCAACAGTCTTCATAGCATCTTCACCAGGAGTAAATTCCATGTCAAGAAGCCACTTTCTTTGCTCATCCGTAGAAGAAACTCCTTATCCATTAAAGTGTTATCATGAGATTGCAGTAATTTAGTAACATCTTCAGGTTCCACTTTCAGTTTTAGTTCTCTTGCTACTTCCACCACATCTACAGTTACGTCCTCCACTTAAGTCTTGAACACCTCAAAGTTAACCATAAGAGTTGAAACCGACTTCTTTCAAATTCCTGTTAATGTTGATATTTTGACCTCTTTCCATGAGTCTCTAATGTTCTTAATGATGTTTAGAATGGTGAATCCTTTCCAGAAGGTTTTCAACATATTTTGCCCAGGTTCCTCATATATACCGAGGAGTCAGGACATATGGAAGCTGTAGCTTTACAAAATGCATTTCTTTTTTTAAAGTATATTTTATTATGCTATTACAGTTGTCCCATATTTTGCCCCTTTTTCCCTCTCCACCCCATGCCCCGTCCCTCTACCATTCCCCACCCGCCCTTATGGTCTTATTTAATCTTTTTTAAAAAGTATATTTTATTGATTATTCTATTACAGTTGTCCCATTTTTTTCTCCCCTTTATTCCCCTCTGCCCTGTACTCCCCCTCCCACCGGCATTACCCCACCCCCTTTAGTTCATGTTTAGTATGGGTCATACATATAATTTCTTTGGTTTCTCCATTTCCTATACTTCCTATTCTTAACCTCTCCCATGTCTATTTTGTGCCTTCCATTTATGCTTCTTATTCCCTGTACCTTTTCCCCCATTCTCCTCCATCCTCATCCCCAATGATAACCCTCCGTGTGATCTCCATTTCTGTGATTCTATGTCTGTTCTATTTGTTTGCTTAGTTTGTGTTTGTTTTTGTTTTTAGGTTCAGTTGTTGATAGTTGTGAGTTTGTTGTCATTTTACTGTTCATAGTTCTGATCTTCTTTTTCTTAGATTAGCCCCTTTAACACTTCATATAATAAGGGCTTGGTGATGATGAACTCCTTTAACTTGACCTTATCTGGGAAGCACTTTATCTACCCTTCCATTCTAAATGATAGCTTTGCTGGATAGAGTAATCTTGGATGTAGGTCCTCTCCTTTCATGACTTTGAGTACTCCTTTCCAGCCCCTTCTTGCCTGTAAGGTTTCTTTTGAGAAATCAGCTAAGAGTCTTATGGGAACTCCTTTGTAGGCAGCTGTCTCCTTTTCTCTTGTTGCTTTGAGGATTCTCTCCTTATCTTTAATCTTGGGTAATTTAATTATGATGTGTCTTGGTGTGTTCCTCCTTCAGTCCAACTTCTTTGGTATTCTCTGGGCTTTCTGGACTTCCTAGAAGTCTATTTCCTTCACCAGATTTGGGAAGTTTTCCTGCATTATTTTTTCAAATAAGTTTTGAATTTCTTGCTCTTCCTCTTCTCCTTCTGGCACCACTCTGATTCAGATGTTGGAGTGCTTAAAGTTGGCCCAGAGGTTCCTAAGCCTCTTCTCATTTTTTTGAATTCTTGTTTCTTCATTCTATTGGGGCTGAGTTTATTTCTTTCTTCTGTTCCAAATTATTGATATGAGTCTTGGTTTCCTTCCCTTCACTGTTGGTCCCTGCATATTTTTTTTTATTTCACTTTGCAGAGTCTTCTCTTCTTCCTCTATTTTGCGTCCATGCTCAATTGTTTCTGTGAGCATCCAGATAGGTTGGCTATCTGATAGGTTGGCAAAACATCTGATAGGTTGGCTATCTCCTCATCGCTTAGTTCTTTTTCTGGAGTTTTGATCTGTTCTTTCATTTGGGCCATATTTCTTTGTCTTGGCACACCTGTTACATGTAAGTGGCAGAGCCTTAGGTATTTGCCAGGGTGGGGCAACCCACTTTGCTGCATTGTGGCACTGTATGTGGGAGAGGGGTCAGAGGGGGAACAATGCAGTTTGCTTGGCTCTCGCCCCACTTTCAGTCACATCCCCTGCTACCCACAAGCAAATTGGGTCCTTCTGTTGCTGATTCCAGGGTGGATATGTTTGTGTAAGTTCTAGGACCCTGTGGGTCTCTCCAATGGACTCTCCTGTGAGACTAAGAATTTCTCCTGTTGCCACAACCCCCACAGGGTTTTATAGCCAGAGATTTTGAGGCTTTCTTTTGCTGAGCTGGAGCCCTGGGTTGCACGGTCTGTCTTGCTCAGCAGTTGTTCCTCCCGGCTTATCCACATGCAAATGTGTGACCACCCAGTCCTTCAGCTGCCACCTTTTCATGAGTCCTCTCCACCCTGACTACCTGTCTCCACCCCTCCTACCAGTCTGGATGAATGTTTCTTCTTTTATTCCTAGGTTGTTGGACTCCCATACAGTTTAATTTTCTGCCAGTTCTGGTTGCTTTTTGTTTTTCAATTTGTTGTTGCCCTTATTTTGGTTGTTCTAGGAAGCAAAATTTATCTACCTATGCTTACATTTTGGCTGGAAATCTGAAATATATTTCTTAAATAATAAGACTTTAAATTAAAAATAAAATTAGTCCTTGATTCATGGGCTTCAGAATGGATGTTGTAATAGCAAGCATGACAACACCATTAATCAGAGCTCTTAGGATAACCAGGTGCACTGTCAATGAGCAGTAATATTTCAAAAGAAATATTTTTTTCAGAGCAGTAGTTCTCCACAGTGGGCTTAAAATATTTAGTAAACTATGTTATAAACATATATGCTATCGTTCAGGCTTTGCTGTTCCATTTGTAAAGCATAAGCAGAGTAGATTTAGTATAATTCATTTTTAAATTATATTTTATTGATTATGCTATTACAGTTGTCCCAATTTTTCCCCTTTTCCCTCAACCACCCAGCACCCCCTACTTCCTCAGAGAACACCCCCACACCATTGTCCATGTCCGTGGGTCACACGTATAAGTTCTTCGGCTACTCCATTTCCTATACTGTACTTTATATCCCCATGGCTATTCTATCTACTTATTTGTACTTCTTAATCCCCTCACCTCTTCACCCATTCCCCTATGCTCCCCTCCCATCTGGCGACCATCAAAATGCTCGCTATATCCACGATTCTGTCTCTGTTCTTCTTCTTTGCTTAGTTTGCTTTTTAGAGTCAATTGTTCATAGACCTGTATTTATTGCCATTTTATTGCTCCTAGTTTTGATCTTCTTCTTTTTCTTAAATAAATCCCTTTAACATTTCATGGAATAATGGTTTAGTGATGATGAACTCCTTTAGTTTCTTCTTGTCTGGGAAGCTCTTTAGCTGCCCTTCGATTCTAAATGATAGCTTTGCTGGGTAGAGCAATGTTGGCTGTAGGTCCCTGCCTATCCCTTTGAATACTACTTGCCAATCCCTTCTAGCCTGCAAAGTTTCTTTTGAGAAATCAGCTGACAGCCTTGTGGGAACTCCCCTGTAGGTAACTAATCCTTAAGGGCTCTGGGATTTTTAGAGTGGTAAATGAGTGCTGGCGTCAACTTAAAGTCACCAGCTGCATTAGCTCTTAACAAGAGTCTGCTGTCCTTTGAAAGTTTGAAGCCAAGCATTGACTTCTCTTTAGCTATGAAGTCCTTGATGACATTTTCTTCTAATATAAGGCTCTTTCATTTGCATTGAAAAGTCTTTTGTTTCGTGTAACCACCTTCATTTATATCTTAGCTCGATCTTCTGGATAACTTGTTGCAGCTCCCACGTCAGCACTCGCTGCTTCGCCTTGCGTTTTTACGTCATGGAGACGGCTTCTTTCCTTCAGCCTCATAAACCGGCCTCTGCGAGCTTCAGACTTTTCCTCTGCAGCTTCCTCACCTACCTCAGCCGCCACAGAATTGAAAAGAGTTAGTGCTTTACTCTGGATTAACCTTAAGCTTTCAGAGGATGTTGTGGCGGCTTTGATCATGTTCTATCCTGGAACAGCACTTTTAATTTCCTTCAAGAACTTTCCTTTGTATTCACAACTTGGCTACCAGGCATAAGAGGCCTAGCTTTCCACCTGTCTTGGCTTTTGTCATGCTTTCCTCAATAAGTTTAATCATTTCTAACTTTTGATTTAAAGTGAGAGATAGGTGATTCTTCCTTTCACTCGAAGACTTAGAGGCCATTGTAGTGTTATTAAGTGGTCTAATTTCTTTTTTTAACTTTATTTTTATTGTCGACACTATTACAGATATCCCCATTTCCACCCCCTACTTTGCCCACCTCCATGACCTAATTTCAATACTGTCACATCTCAGAAAACAGAGAGGCCTCAGAAGAGAGAGAGAAATAGGGTAGGTGGCTGGCTGGTAGATGAGTCAGAACACACATAACATTTATTAAGCTCAGCATCTTATATTGGTATGGTTTGCGGCATCCTAGAATAACTATAATAGTAACATCAAAGATTCCTGACCACAGATCACAACAACAAATATATTAATAATGACAAAGTTTGAAATATTGTGAGAATTACCAAAGTCAGTAAATATTATTGGAAAATGGTACCAATAGACATGCTGGATACAGGGTTGCCACAAATCTCCATTTTTGTAAAAATTACAATATTGTGAAGCATAATAAAACCAAGCACAATAAAATGAGGTATGCCTACACTTTATAAGGTACTGTGGGACTATAGGTGTACAAAATATGTGGTCCTTCCCTTTTGGACTTTTAAAACCAATGAAGTAAACCAGTTAGAGAAAAACAAGTATCATATGATTTCACTTATATGTGGAATGTAATGAACAAAATAAACTAACAAAATAGAAACAGACTCATAGATAGAAAATAGAGTGACAGCTGTCAGAAGGGGGGGAGGTTAGGGAACTGGGTGAAAAAGATGAAGGAGTTAAGCCAAAAGAACAAAAAAACCTCTCATAGACACAAACAACTGTATGGTGATTACCAGAGGAAAGGAATGGTCAGGGGAGGGAGACGAGGGTAAAGTGGTGACAGAAGGAAACTTCGCTTTGAGTGGTGAACACACAGTATAATACACGGATGACGTATTACAGAATTGTACACTTGAAACCTATATAACTTTATTAACCAATGTCACCCCAATAAATTCAATAAAAATTTTAAAAATACCAATGAGGAGAGTGAAAAGAGACAGACAGAACTTCTAAAAAAATGTAATTGTGGCAAATAAGTACTAGAATGGAAATAAGGCCAAAGGGTCATAGAAACCCAGTAGAGGAAATGTTGGTATTGAGTTAGAAATATCAAGGAACATTTCAGTCCAACTCTAAGTGTCTATGGTTTCTTGTTTCATTAGATGGCTCTTGAATAAAAATTCAACAGATGGAGAGGCAAAAAGAAAGGCATCCCACAAAGAAAGGGACAGGTGACCAGGGAGAATGTAGGTGTATTTGTGGGGCTCCTTCACTCATGGCTTTTCTTATATGAATCAGTTTTAAAACCAGGACTTGGACCGAAACGACTTAACATGTTTAGAAATGTTTGCTCATTTGGCAGAACCAGCCAGTATGGTCTAAGCAGAACATTTTTAAACAAGGATATTTCTTATCATAGAGTTGCATTATCTAGAGTTAACAATTATTATTTTTTTTGGCAAGTCCTGTCTGTTAACAAGGGAAAAAGAACCCTCTTTAAAGATTCTGTTATTTCACAAAAATATCAGTTACTCTTTTCACAACCCTAAAATTGGAATTGTTGGGTGAAATGGGGAAAAATTATTCTCAGTTGTTCCAAACAGTTTAAAGTCGCCATCCATTATAGTGTTACTTGTATTTTTGCTGTGTGATTTGTCAGGTATGGGAGGGAATGAAATATGTTCTTTGATACTATGGTAAGAAAAAGATATTACTGCATTCCATTGAACTTAAGATGACATTGACTGTGAAATGTACCATAATTTTGCATACTATTAAGAAATGAAAGAGAAAATTATATTGATTAAACTGTGATGCAATATAAAATTTATTCCAATTTCAGAGATGTTAAAGGTGAAAATGAATGTGCATTTTAGAATTGATGATATATGGTATTTGTCGTCTACTCTATACCAGGTTCTCTTTCTGATTTAATAAACATTATCTCAACTAATTCTTTAAAAAAAAAAAAGATTTTATTTACTTATTTTTAGAGAAGAGAAGGGAGGGAGAAAGAGAGGGAGAGAAGCATCTGTGTGGTTGCTTCTCAAACTCCCCCTACTGGAGCCCTGGCCCACAACCCAGGCACATGCCCTGACTGGGAATCGAACTGGCAACCCATTGGTTCACAGGTCGGTGCTCAGTTCACTGAGCCACACCAGCCAGGGCTATCTCAACTAATTTTTATAAAAATCTAGTGACATGGGTATCCTTGCTCCCATTTTATAGATGAGGAAAGTGAGGCAAAGTGAAACTAAAGACATTCACTAGCGATCGAAGAGCTAGTAAGAGTAAAAAGTTCCTCCTACCTTCCTCTTCTTAAACTTCTGATCTTAATATGTGATTCTCCAATCAAGCTATGTCTTGACAAATTGTGACACTCTTGGGTATTTGCAGTAGGTGGCCTATTTTCAGCTTGGGCACTTTTCATTTACGGAAAGCCCTTACAGGACCTTCACAGTGAGGCAAAGTCTCATCCTGCTCTAATACAGATGGGCTTGACCACGAGGCACACTGAGACTTCAGAGTCTGGGGCAGAGGTAAAGGAAGGGCATGGTTGTCCTGGAACTAAAAATGTTAGCTATTGGCCAACATGCATCATCCAAGGGCTGAAGCAAATAATTCAGAGCTGACATAGTCAGGAATCCTGCTCAGGTGGTTTGAGTCAGGTTGAGACAGAACCGGGAGGGATGGAGAAAGAAGGCACTCATATTTTTCATGTGAAACTGGGAAAAGAGAAACGGTGTGGGACAGCTGGTTAGGTGGGAGCAGATAAGTGGTGCCCAAAACAGAGCAATAATCCCTCAAGAGCATCTGGCTGCGGGAGCCTGAGGATCTATGGAACATGTCATCATTCCTCAAGATTTTACTGCTATCCTTGAGGGGGTAACCCGATGAAAGGCAAGACTTTCTGCTTTTACAGGATGTGAGTCAGGGTTATTTGAGCATGAAAGAGAAGGTAGGTTGATCTGTGATATCTGGAGAACGCAGGAGAATATCTGGGTTTTAGAGCCTTCAACACTCTATTCAAGTGTCTTCTTAAAGCCCTCTCAGCCTGATGCCTGGATTCAGGGTCTTTCTTAGTGTTGTTTTAGCACCCTTCATGTTAGTACTTATACAAATAAATAATATTTATTGAGTGCTCAGATTGTGACAGTGAGTTAGGTGCTTTACAAGGCTTGTCTCATCTAGTATGTTGATTCAACTTTTTTTCAGACGAGGAGACTGAGACTTGGAAAAGTTACATGATTTGCCTCAAGTCCCACAGCTAAGCATTTGCAGAATCGAGATTTGAACTCCCGTGGTCTGTCTCAGAACCCGTGCATGTAGGAATTAGCATGTACTTCTCTTATTTCTCCATTTGTTCACTTTTTAATAATTGTAAGTTTCTCTTTAAGATACTATCTGGTTTTTTTTTTAAACCTCTGTGTCCCTATCTTTTAGCATAGTACTGGGTACATAATAAATGTCTGGCAAATGTTTATGGAGAGGATGAATGAATGACAGAGCCTAAGGAGCAAAAATTTAAGAAAACACACTGAAACTCTTCTTAGAGTTTGTGAATGAATAAAATAACATTGTCAGCTCTGCTCTTGGCACATCATAACCACTCACTAAATGTTAGCTATAATTATCATTATTGGAAATAAAAATACATTAAAAATGACAGTTGTTTTTGCATGGGAATGCACCATATACCTTACTTTTTTCAAATTCCTTTAATTGCCTATTCCTATACAGCTTTAGAGAAGTGAGCATTTAGCTTTTATGCAGTGTTTTGAATATGTAGGAGTTAAATATTATTTTCGATCGCTTTTCCTTGAAATGTGAGAGATGTTTGCTTGAAAAACGAATGTAGGTAAGTAGAAAAGAGGGCTGCTTTGCTGCAAGTTCAATTTAAGCAACCCGCTGTATAACAGTGTGAGACTATAGATGGCATTCAATGTAAAAGAGCTCCTTATCAAGCGCTCCCAGCCACCACAGCCTGAGGACAGAAGCCGGCTGCTAGACTAGAGGAGTACTGTGATTTTGGTACACTAATACAGAACTCAGGTCTTCTCATTGTTGGCTCCATAGTCAACCTATTCCCATTATTCTTGCTACAAAAGTATCTAAGTTTATTTCACATAAAAATTTTGTAAATGGAATAATATACAATGGTGCCGATTTATTTATGGCATCGGAAAACCCTGATGTAGAATGTTTTTGAGGAGTTAGGTGGATTGAATGAATTATTATTATTATTTATTTTCAACCATTTTTGGTGGAGCCTGCTAGTTGCATATCCCAATATCTTTTTTCTCTCCTCCTCAGAAATATAACCCAGCATTTACATGGGGACAATATACCCAGCTAAAGGTCTTAGTCTCCCTTGCAACTAGGATTTTTTCTTTTCTTGAAAGCCTTCTAACTGTGGAGTAACTCATGCAAAAAGATAAGGGGTAGTTTAACAATAATATTTTAAAAGGCTGACTTGATTGGGGATCAGCATGCAACTCTTCAGAGATTAATTTGATGTCAAGTGTTCTTTTTGCCTCCTCTGCTTGGAGAAACCATGAGAGGAAGTGAGGACCAAAAAATGAGATGCCCATTGGAAGGACTTAGGAAGGTAGGGTAAAACCTGAGTAACTCAAAGTTTCCATAACTCACTTTTCTGGCAAAGACCCCACAGGAGTTTCTGTGATTCTCTCAAGGGGATCTGGCTTCACACGCGTCCATGAACCTGCCTATTGGGGGCAGTCATCAGAGTACACTGCTTTGTTCTCCCTCCTCCCCACCAGCTTTGTGGGGCCGCTATTTGCAGCTCCACTTTGGGATTCTGGTCCCAGGGTAGAGTGGGGAAACCAGTCCTTCCTCCAACTCTTATTATGTCCCACTTTATTGCCAGGGCCCTGAAGCCACATAGTCTGCCCAGGCCATTACAGTCTCTCATGAAAATAGGTGGGTTTTTTGTTTGTTTGTTTGTTTGTTTTTGCCTCTGAGTAAATGTCTAAGAAGAACACACACAGACAAGCAGCAGTTTTTATTTTTGAAGACTCTCTTCACTTTGGACATAACTGACTAACCTTCCGTCTTGACTTACACTATTTATAGGCTGCTACTTTCTCCCCATGTATTTACATAGGCTGTTGGTTTCCGTCAGATGTCCTTCAAAAACAATCAGAAATCTGCCAATACATGATGTGTGACATAGCACAAGGTTGTGATAAAAACTGATCACAAGTATTAAAAAGTCAAGTTGTTCTCTTCTATTTAAGCTTTAAATAAGTGCTAATCTTCTGCTCCTGCCCCAAGTTGTTTGACTTTTGCCAGATCCTCTGTACTTTGAGCACTCTTGGGCACTTCGGTGCTCAACTTTGGCACCAGTTACAAGTCTCTTGCATACTGTTCTAGATATTTTATATTGAAGTGGTAAATAAACTGAGCCTCATGTCTTGACTCTACGCATTAAGCCTCCTGGGCCAAAGCTGGGAATTCCTAGTTGGCTGTTTCTCTGGTACTGTATACCTTGCCCATGTCCCCTGGTGATTCTGCCTCCCAAGCATCTCTCACATCTATCTCTTCCTACTCATTTCCACTGTGAATGACTTAGTTCAGGCTCTCATCAAGCTTTTCTGGATCACTCCAATAATATGTAAACTGGGGTCTCCTTGTTTTATCTTCCTCATTTCTACTGCTGGAATAATCTTTCTAAATATAAATGAAATCATATCTTTCTCCTGCTTAAAGTCCCTCCATGGATCTTCCTATAGGTATTGGGATTAAATTCAAGTTATAAGTTGACCCACATATTTTTTCTTACCTCTCTGAACTCATTTCCACCATCCCCCCTCCGATATTTGTTGACAGCCATTCAACTTGGAATTATCTTAAATTTATACTGTTTAATGTCCTATGATTTTGAAAATATTATTTCTTTTACCTAATGTGCATTTTCTTCAAGACATAGATTGAGTATCATCTCCTGTAAGACATCTTTCCCTTCTGAGTTAGATGTCCCTTCCCTGTTCCATGGCATTGTCTACATTTCTCTGTATGGGATGCACATGCATTGAGCTTTAAGTTATGGGTTCAGGAGGCAGAGCCTATGTGTAGATTTGGTTGCATTTCTTTTATTACGAGCTCTGTGACCTCTAACAAGTTTCTTAGCCTTTTTATTTTCCTGACCGTAAAATGATAGAACTTCATGTGCTTGTTATGGGCTTTATATTGACACATACAGAGTACTTAGAATAATGCCTATCTCAGAGCCTAGACTCAATATATGTCAGCTACTCCCAATAATTTATTTTATTTTCAGTTTTCATTCCACAACATTCTAAACTTTTAAAGAGATGGGCCTTGTCTTTGTTTTCTCAGCATCTATCTCAACGCATTTCTGCGAATGCATAAATGGACCATAAGTACCATATGCAAGGTATTATACTTAATGGTACTTTCATATTCCCCAGTACTTTCTGGCACATTTAGTTCATACAAGAACAAGCTAACAGGGCACATAATAAGGCTTTAAAAATTTGTAGTGACATATATTTATATGAGATTACATTATTCATTTCCAAAACAAAGTTTCTAAACTCAGAGCAGAGTTTAAGTTTTCTAGAATTTTATTGTTTGGGTGACTTGTGTCACAAAATCAGCACTATTATTTCTTGTTGGTGTGAGACTTCTTTCATGATAATATATATCACTGGCTTCAAATTACCACTGAATCCACATATTGGTCATGTTGTTGGCTTAGCTGGAAATTTTCTTGTCTACCTTCTTTGATTCTCTCACTTATTTTTGTATTTTAAGTAATGCCTCAAAATCACATCAAGTTTCCAATAGACTAATAGCAGGCAAGCTCTTGCCATCTGACAAAGGGTTGCTAAATGGCATGAGATTTCATTTTATAGCAACATCTGGTAAATACACAGGCATTTTTCAACCTCCATTTCTAGATTAATATGATTTTATTTAATAAACATGCAATCATTTTCAGACTAACTGCATTTTTTAGAAGTCAATAATCTTCTGGATGTCTGTATTAGAATTAGTTTTGACTATGAATGATAGAAACCCCAAACAACAATAACTGACTTAAACAAGTTAGAAATTTATTTCTCTCTCATGCAAACATAGGCAGTCATCAGAAAACAATTTTTTTTTCTGCTCTACCATCCTTAATATACAAGTTGCAATCCCTAGCTTATGGTGGTTGCTTCAGCTCCAGCCTTTACATCCTCATTCCAACCAGCAGGAAAGAGGAAAAGGGACAAGGGCACTCTGTTGATATTTAAGGGCACTTCCTAAAAGTTACATATACACCTTTCCATTCATCAGAACTTGGTGACACGGACACATTTCATTATAAGAGGATTGAAAATGTAATCTTCGTCCTGGGTGGCTATGAACTCAGCTAAAAATTGGGGGTCCTATTTCTGAGAAGAAATGGTAAAAACATGTTAGAGGACTACTACCAGTGTATGCTTTTTGTCTTACTGTCATTTAACTGTCACAGGTTACTAGAGGACAAGACTGAAAAAAGAGTAAAATGGTCCTATTGATGTCAAAAGTATGCATTGAAATCATTTTGTCCTTTTTTCAATGTTTTTACATTGAGAAACTATTTTTAGAATAGTTTCTAAACTCCCCTATTTTTAGAAGCTATGTTGACTTTATTGACTCTAAAATTTAAAAACACTATTAATGTTATTGCATATAACTTTTTTTCATAAAAGAACAGTAAAAAATATAAAGTAACATATGACACCAAAGACACAGATGACAAAATTAAAAAATAGTCCAATTGGACTTCATCAAAATTAATAACTTTTGAGTATCAAAGGACTGTATCAACTGAGTGAAGAGACATTCTATGGAACAGGGGAAAATATTTGCAAATCATATATATGAGAAGGGGTTAATATTCAGAATATATAAAGAACTCATAGAACTCAGCAACAAAAAAGCAAAAAAACCAATTAAAAATAGACAAAGGATGGACCTGACTAGACATTTCTTTTAAGAAAATATACCAATGGCCAATAAACATGACAAGATGTTCAGCATCATTAATCATTAGGGAAATGCAAATTAAAAACCACATCACATCCATTAGGATGGCTACATATATACATATCATATATCCAGGAAATAAGAAGTGTTGGTGAGGATGTGGAGAAATTGGAACCCTTGTGTATTGCTGGTGTGAATATAAAATGGAACAGCCACTGTGGAAAAAGAGGATGGCATTCCTCCCAAAAATTAAAAATAAAATTACCATATGATCTAGAAATTGCCCCTCTGGTTACACCTAAAAGAATTGAAAGCAGGGACTCGAAGAGATATTTGTACACCCATGTTCATAGTGGCATTATTTTCAGTAGCCAAAATGTGGAAGCAACCCAAGTGACCCAAGCTTATCCATTTAGCAACAGATGAATGGGTTAAGCAAATGTGATATATACATACAATGGAATGTTCTTCAGCCTTATAAATAAAGGAAATTCTGATATATGTTACAACATGGATGAATCAAGAAGACACTATGCTAAGTGAAATAAGCCAGTTGCAAAAGGACAAATACTGTTGGATTCCATTTATATGAAGTACCTCGAGTAGCCAAATTCATGGAGACAGAAAGCAGAATGGTAATTACCAGGAGTTGCAGAGAAAGGCTAAATGTCTAGTTGTTGTTTATGGGGTTTTAGTTTGGGAACATGGAAAAGCCCTAGAGATAGATGGTGGTGATGGTTGCATAACAATGTGGATATACTTACTGTGACTGAACTGTGTACTCAAGATGGTTGAAATGGTAAGCTTTATGTTATATGTATGTTACCACACTAAAAACAGCTAAATTTTTTAAAATGTGGGTATTTTTACACACATGCATTTATATAATCAGGCTTGAAACTAATTTCAGAGTTCTCCAGGAATCTTGATCTAATTTTGAAGCTGTTAAAAAATTTCAAAACATACACAAAAGTAGAGAGAATAACATGTGAAAATCCTCCAGAGTTGTCTTCAACCAACTTTAACACCTCAATTTATAGTAAAACTTGTCTGTGAATGGTTAGTCTACTACCCCAATTGTTGAGTGTCGTTTGTATATGATACTCAAATCCTTACTTCAATGATTTGAAAAGCCAACTATAAACTTTCATATTTGTGAACTTTTTATCCAGATATGGTTGTCTCAAGCAAAGCCTTAGAAAACCTGTTATATCACAGTCCCGAAGAGAGGAGCAGCATTGTGTAGGACAGAGTTTGGAAACTTTTCTGTAAAGGGCCGGAGAGTAAACAATTTAGGTTTTGTGGGTCACATTAGACTTGTTGAACATTCTTGTGTTTTTAATGTTCTTTTAAAATATCCCTATAAAATTATTTTTAAAAAAACAACCTCCTTAGCTTGTGGAGCTATACAACACTGGGCTGCTTCTAGATTTGGTGCAAGGGCTATAATTTGCTGATCCCTGGTAGATCTTTGAGGCCGTTCTGATGCCAACTCATAGCAGAATGGCAGATGTGGGCACCTAATCATGATCATCCAGTCTTTAGGGTCTCTAGCAGCCTCTGCCTGGGCCTAATTCAAATAGGATGGTTTCAAGTCCAATTATATAAATGTATGTGTATAGAAATACCCACCTATAAACTTTTTAAACCATGTTTTATTGTGGTAAAATTTTATTGTGCTACTTCATGTAAGTGGAATCCAATAGACGTATTTGTCCATTCTATGCATATTTCCTGGAACTCTGAGAAGGAAGGGTTTAGAAGTGAGCAACCCTAGGAAAAATAGAGAGTAAGTCCTAAGTGAGAGACACCTAGAATAGTCTCAGATCCAATCCCAGTATATACATGCAAGAAACACCTTTTTCTTGAGGAAACTTACATGATGTGTTCCTTGTAAACAGAAGAGTCTGAATTACCCATCTACTACAAATATAAATTGGTACAAACACTGGAAAACAGTCTGGTAATGCCTAATAAAATTGAATATGGGCTTATCAATGATCTGGCAATCCTAACATCAGCTATTTTACCTAGAGAAATTCTTGTACATTTGTACCAGAAGATATATGTATACGAATGTTCATAGCATATAGCATGTGTCCAAGTGGACTTTTAATCTGCTCAGATCCTAGCTCTGCTGCTTACACAGGTGTATGACCTCAAACAAATTACTTTATTTCTCTGGACCCCGTTTACCTCATAAAGTCCTTATAGGGATTAAAGAAATTAGTTTATTTAAAATGCTGGGCACATAGCAAATGCTATATAAGCCTTAGCTCTGGTTACAACTTGTACTATGGAAGCATTGTTCATAATAGCAAAAAAATTGAAAACAACGCAAACCTCCATCAACAGAGGATGGATAAATATACTGTGGTATGTTCATATTATAAAACATTATGTAACATCGGAGTGAAAAGAATGAACTAAAGCTATATGTATCAACAGGTACAAATCTTAGAAACAATGTTGATTAAAAGGCAGGCACAGAACAACATATGTAGTATGGCGTTGATGTTATAAAATACGCAAAATTAAACCTATTATATAGAGACATACACATAATTAGCCAAAGGACAAAGAAAAGCAAAGAAATGGGCAAGAAAACTTAGGATAGTGGACAGGGAGATGGGAGTGGAAAACATTTCCAGTTGCATGTGTGAAGTTATTAAAGTTTAGAAATTGAGTGGTAGGTCCTTGGGTATTCTTATGTTGTAAATGCTTTTTACAAAAAATCCTAGTGAACCAAATCTAAATGTAAAGGTAAATGTAAATGTAAGGTAAAATTCACGTGGATGTGAACTGAGCTTGTTGAAATTCAGAAAATAAAAATTAAAACAAAAATGAAATAGTTAATGTGTACAGTATAGACTTCATTAAGGAACTATATTGGTTGAATGCAGTTTGCTCTAGAAAATAATTTTTTGTTGAAAATTTATCAGTGCTGGTATACTTCTAATTAAAGTATCTTCATAAATTTAAAATCAGTGTGACTTGGAGGGTCAAAGTAGCTGGATTAAACCATCCTGTACATGGTTAACGATATGTTAATACAACAAACATTGAATTCACATAACACAATCCACACATTCACAGGAAAAAGAACAGTTCTGGATGGCAGTTGGTGTCACAGAAACCCAAATAGTCAAATTGTTAAAAGGTAAAATTTAGAGAGAGTAATTCTTCTCTAGAGATAAGAAATAGGAAAAATACCAGGAGCTACTGCTATGTTATAAAAAAGAAGACTGAATCAATATTGAAGTGATCTTTTTGGTAGTAAGTTTGATTCACTTTCCCCAAGGTTTAATTAAGCTGGTGTATTGTTTTTGGAGCAGACATATCTTTGGACAGCTTCACTTCCAAAAGTCATTGCGTACTTAGCTCGTTTTCCCGGAAACAGTGTATACATTGCCTTCTGGATATCTTCATGGGTGAGGGTACAGCGATTTCTGAAACACATCAGATTGCAGGCTTGCGTAGAAATGCGTTCAAAGATGTTGTTGACCATGGTGTTCATGATGTCCACGGTATGAGATGATATGCTTTTCTGGGGATCCACTTCTTTTAGGACCCTGCGAATGTAGAGTGAGTAATTGCGGCTAAAATCAGTGCAGGAATGTGATCTCTTTCTGGAGCTTGATTTTTGATGTCTTCTAGAGCACTTATTCTTTTTGGTGTTGGATTTGGCCATTGTAGATGTTGCTCTCCTTAGCAGTTAGGAGTGGAGAGGAGAAGGGTCTGAGAGTTGGGGGAGGGCCCCTATTTATGCTGGAATGTCACAATCAGGCTTCTGGGGCTTCTCTCTCATTGGAGGTTACTGTTCTTATGTCACAATCATGTAGCAATGGCACTGATTTGGGAAAAGTCTTGTTCTTGGCCCACCTAAAGCTTTCCTAAGGAGATGAATGTTGCAGAAGAATTGAGGTTGACTTCATGGTAGAAAAGAGTTCTCACGTTTCCTACTTTATTTCTTAGCAATTTGCAAGCATAATATACAGTGTTTTCAGAATTGAACAGACCTCATCAAACTGGGAGGTTGGTGGTAGAAAAGTAAAGGAAAGAGTGCCATACACCTGGGGGAATCTCTGTTTATAAAAGTATTCATAAATTCATTTTATAAGCAAGTGAAATATTAAACGAAGTCATTAAAAACCTCAAAATGATTATTTTATAATAAAATAAATATGTATAGCTAAATTCCCTTTTAAAATTGTGACTGTTACTTTAAAAATGAATTCTAAATTTTTTCTGGATTCCAGCTCCTTAGGAGCAACTATGTATAATTGCGGAACAAAACAAAAGCTCTCCTATTTTATTATTTAAATTATGATGAACTATGGACTGTGTTTACTAATTTTTTATAACGATATTATTATTAAAAATTCACCAGTTTTGCTACATGTTTTGTTTTTACTTGATCCACTAGGTCTTCTGTCATAATTAACTAAAAGTATATTCAGAGTCATTCTTGCTCATGTGTCATATTGAGATATTCATGCTTTGAAAACATCTCCATCTGTCTGCTTAATCAGATTTATCCATGGGTAAGATAAAAAATAATATAGGTAACTCTAAAAATTACAACTCACAAGCATTTCAATAATTCACAATTGCCACAACTATTAATGCTACCACAAAAGGTCCTTCGTTTAGAGCTGTTTCACAGATAAGGGCTATACGTAATTTCTCAAATCCTGGATGTAATTCCTCCCCTTTATCTTTCACTCAAGAAAGTAAACCTGATATAAGGTGGTAAGAATAATGCTGTCATACTGAAAACTTTGAACAAGTTCTAATTTCTAAAGACAATGGGTATCAATTGTAAATGTCCGCACTTTATTGCTTAGTAACATGTTTCAGACTGTGTCATCACACTGAGATGAAAACTACTGCTTCCATGTATGCTTTTAAGTAATGGATCTTTAGTTAGCTCTTGCTAGTTTCGCTTTCAGATTTCTCTAGATATAATTACTTAGCTTAATAATAGCATAGTTTTATTTACTATCATTTAGGAGAGGCTATCAGAGGGAGAATGTTCATTCCCTATTCCATGTTGAAGGACTTTAACTAAGCATGATACTCTTGGCCCCTTTGCCCCTCCTCCTGGGAACAGTTCTCCCTGGGATAGGGGAGATGACAGGAATGCTTATCTCAGCTCCTTGTGGACTCTTATTGGTATCTGACTGTGGGCAGCTCCTGGGGCTGGATCACTTTTGCCAGCTGATGGGAAGTGAGTAGGTCTTTCTGCTTAATACAGAGTGACTGCATTAAGAAGCTTGTTTTTGATCCATATACAAGGGCTATCCTCCAAACAGTTTGCGGTAATAAAAGCCAACATTTTGATACTCATCTTTCTGATCCCTATGTCCCTCTCGGTTGAATCTGCTTTTGGGTAGGAAGAAGGAAGGGTGCAATATTTTGCAATAGTTAAAAAATCACTTTAAAGCCAAAATGATAAACTATATGCTAAAATAATGATGCATCAGAAAGTTCAGAAAATGAAGAATACAGATTCTATAAAGTTTCTGGCTACTTTAGGGTTAACCTGAATTCCCTTTTACCATTTTATAAGTTATTCTAAAATATGTATGAGTTCACCACCGATATGCTAGGTTTTCTTTTGCTTCTCTTTTTCTCCTCCTCCAGACAGTCTGGAACAAAGATAGACACCTTTAAGCATAATGATCTTCAGGACATGCCTGTTAGATTATCAATCTGAGTATGCAGCAAATCTAATTATTTTGCATCTACTGTGTCCTGAGAATAGACACTGTGAAACCCTCTATCCTCTCTCCCCTTTTCCTCTGCCCTCACCCTCAAGGTCATAGCCTTAGAATTAAACCTGGTGTCCTTTAGAAGGAGACACAGAGAGTCAAAGGAGTAATAATGAGTGGACCGTACGTCCAGGATCTCCAGGCTGTTTAAGTGTAGCTGGAGTCCGAAGTTAAGAGTCATGCATTATTCAGGCTTTCGTTCTGTGCTTGGTCACACTATGTCTATTTGGGACATGGATTGCGTGTCTTTCATAATTGAGTTTGTATAGTACTGGGGTTACAACTGCTTACTTTTTCCTTTATAATTGATGGTCTTATTATGATTCAAGGTCATTATCAAGTCCATCAGTGATTATTCTATAATAACTGTAGCAGAGGTGGCATTAACTCAGCTGAAAACATGTATGGACAGATATGAGTGTACTCTGGGAGCATTTTCACATCCACTGTATTAGTTTACTATTGCTGCCATAACAAATCACCAAAAATTTAATGACTTAAAACAACACAAATTTATTATCTTACAATTCTGGTGTTCCAGCAAGTCTAAATGGGTTTCACTGGGCTAAAACCAAGGTGTAAGCAGAGTTGCCTTCCTTCTGGACACTCTAGGGGGAGACTTTAGGGGAGAATCTTGCCTTTTCCAGCTTTTAGGGGCTGCCTGTATTCGTTGGCTTCTCTTCCATCTTCAGTAGTGGAGAGCCAAGTCTTTCTCATGCTGCATTACTCTGAGGCCAAGTCTTCTACTTGCCTCTTTTACTTCTAAGGACCCCTGTGATTACATTGGGTCCACCTGGGCGATCCAGGATAATCTCCACATCTCAAGATCCTTAACTTAATCATATCCGCGCATTCCATTTTGCCAGGTAAGCTAACATATTCTCAGGTACGGGGGTTTGGGATACAGACACCTTTGAGAGGCATTACTCCGCCCACCACAGCCTCTGTGAACACAGTGAGGTTGTCAGGGAAGATCTGGGTCGCCAGTGATGTAGAAGTTGGAGATGAATAATACTATCCTTAGTAGATGACCACAAATATATTTTAAAAACACTTTCTATAGATGGGCTAACATTCTTATAATTTGCTTAGTTTTTTTCTAAGACTGGAGAGCTATCTTAGATTTTTATGGAGGAGGTGATGTTTTAGTTGAATCTTGACGGATATAGAAGTTACTTAGGCAGATAAGGGTGGTGTTGGCAGTAGAGGAGAGGTGGGTATGTCCATGAAGTGCTCTCAGGGAAAGATACATATATTTTTGATTACGAATGGAAGATCTTGGTCTCCAAGAGCTTCAGCTTAATTGCCCTTTCTTGTCTGGTGTATTCAGGAGTAGGAGACTGTGTTCTCCAAAAAGAGACAAAGGAAGAGTGTTTGCCAGGGGAGAATCCAGGGTTCAGTTAGGGCTGTGGTTTTCAAGCTTGGACCCACATTGAGGTCACCTAAGGAGACTAAAGCTAACCATGCAAGGGCTAGACCCTAGACTAGCTGAAACAGGTCCTGCAGGGGCGAGGCTAAGGCATTTTTTTTTTAAGTTCTTTTAATTGTACAGCCAGGGCTGAGAGTCACTGGTTGAGCTAAGCAAGAGCAAAATATCTGAAGGTATTGGGGAATTTTTTGTAAACTCCCTGGGGGAAACACACACACACACACACACACACACACAAACACAAACACACACACACACACTGGAATGGGGGTTGTAAGGGAAAAAGTTAAAAAGGAGGGGAGAAGTAAGACGGGGGCTTAGATGAGGAGGAGGGTAGAGTGATAAGAGGTGAGCAGATGAGACTACAGACAATGGGAAGAGTGGCTCCGAGGGTGACCTGTGTTCTCTGGTCACGGGACTTCAGGTACAGAGGCATAAAGAAATGCAGACTTTGATGCAAACTTGTTTCTATGCTTTTAAATTGAGACTAACTTTACCAAAAAGTTCTTTCAGTGCTTAGCAAGGAGCAGGGCTGGGAGAACTGAGGAGAGACCATGAAGGGGGGTGGAGCCATGCTGTGGAGTCTTTACTGTGGAGTCTTACCTGTCTTATACTTCCACATTTGAGGGGGAATAAAACACAAACAAACAAATAAATAATCAGTCAAACAAACAAACAAACAATTTTCGCTATTCCCCTTTCCTGATTAGTTGGCAATTCTCTGGCCTAAGTCATTTCTTTTTGATATTATTTTACTTTCTTTTGCTGGATGCCTGAGGCTGACGGCCTGAACCTCACCAGCGCAGAGACCTCTCCCTCCCTTAGCCGAGCCACTGGTGTCTGGAAACTGGGTCACTGTCCTCAGAGACCCAAAAAAGTAATTAGATTAGCTTTGTGCAGAGTAAGAACATAATAAAGGATTAGCCTTGAAAGAAAGTAGAAGATTGTCAATTCCTGATGAAGCTTCTGATGAGTCTAATGTTCTTCAGCAGGAAACAGAAAATGTATTGGGACAAGAGAGAGAAGAAAATTTTTAATTTTGTTTTGAGTTCTGGTTGATATAGTATAGTAAAATATCACTTAACTAAAAAGTATTTATTCCCCTCCCAGAATCAATAGATTATTATGGTAAAATGGATTTTCCTCTAATTGTAGTAATAACAGCCTTACTAAGCACATAGAACAGAAGTTGCCCAAGGTCAATTGGTTGGGAAGTGGTGGAGCCAGGAGATAAATGGAGGCCTGTTGGACATTCAAGCCCAAGCACGTAGCCACTTGGCGTACTGCCTCTCTTTAGTGGTCCAAGAAGAGAGGATGCTCCGAGCAGGAGGCAAAGAATGAGGAACAACACAGAGGCATGAAATCAGAAGCTATATTCCAGAAGGAGCAAAATCTGTTTGGCTAGGGTAGAGGGCTTATGTCTGAGAGACAGAAAAGTACAGTGGATTTAGTTTATAAAATGCCTTAAATTGTAGTCTAAGGCATCAATTTTCAACTGATGTGCCACAAGAATTTTTAAAAGCTGCAATACCTGACTATTTAGTCAGGGGCACTGATCTTTTATCCCCTAGGTTGTCAAATAAAAAAACAACATCAGCTAACACAATAAGAGCCATCAATGTGAATGAATAAAAATTATACCTATGTTTTTTTCAGATCAGCAAAAAATATAATATTTTTGTGTGTGTGTTGCAGGATTTTAATAATTAGTTTATGTGTGCCATAAGATGAAAAAGGTTGAAAATCGCTGGTGTAAGGTGTTAAAATTATTCTGTAAGTATTTGAGAGTCACTGAGAATTTGAAACATGTAACTGAATGGCTCAAAGTGTTGCTTTGAGAAAACTAATTTGGTACCGGGTACCAAACAGAACAGAAGAAGAAACGAGACCAGGGAGCCCAGCAATGTCATTCATTTCTCAGTGGCCCAATATTGGGACAATAGAGGTCTGAACTGGGGGTAGTGGGAAAGGGAAGAAATCATCTTTGAAAAAAGATTCAGTGAATTTAGGGGGGGCCAGTGTTCTGAAGGGTGCACTTCTCGGCACAATGACTTACATGCCTCGCTGTCAATGGAGACATTCATTATTTCCCTCCCCAAATGCTCTTCTTTTCTCACCAGTCACCTTGTTATTTGTACTACTATCTTACCATCTAAATTAACTACAATTTAAACAAAAGGGGAAAAAACTAGAAAAGATTGCAAATGTAGTCGGAATTGACCTACTATCTGGGTGGGTCTTCCCCATGCCTCCCTGTCTCCACTACAGACACTACCCCAAATAACAAATCTCCCACCTAACCCTTGACTTTCTCTATCTTTTTCTCTCCTCACCTAAAATAAGCTCTCAAGGAACTTCAAGGTAAAAACAGAGTTTGGAAACAGAACTCAAATCCTGGACCTGTACTGATGTTTAACCTGCACACGTTTGTGCAAGCACATCTTTGTCAGTTCAGGTTGCTTTCTGCAGTTTTAGGAAATTCCCTAAGGGAAGGCAAAGTCTAAACCCCTGAGGGTCTTGGTCATCATTATATTCCTAATCCTAGCATGATACTTACGCCTGTTTGTGTCCAAAAAAGATTTCTGAATGAATAGAGAGGACCCTCCCAAAGCAGATGGGAGGTCCACATCTTAATCTTTCGCATTGAAGGAACTGAAGGAAACAAATATTTTTGATTGCCTTCTGTGCTGAGTGCTTTATAGATGTAATCTCATTTAATTCTAATAGCTCTATCAAGTAGGCTTCATGAACATTGTGCTCAGGTGGGGAAACTGAGGATCATGGAGGTAAAGGAATTTGCCCAAGATCATATGGTTAGTAGTGATAGGACTGGAATTTGAACTTACTTCTGCCCCAAATCAGAGCTCATGTTTTCTGCTTACACGGAGCTACTTCTGAAGGGAGGAGTTTTTTGTCTCTAGAAGTCACCTGATATTCCATTCTCTCTCACCCGCTCAGAAGGAGCATTGGTTATAGCTGTATTCAAATATTTAAATGTTTTCTGTTGGACTTGGTTCAAACTTTGCCTGACCCCCAGTTGCTTGACTATCTAGTTTCTCACCATGATAGAGGTATTTCACAAAATGATCCTTTAAATTAAAACCCAATATAACATATCAGGGTAAATTTACAGGAAAGAAAATGGCATATAACTTATGAGAGTTCTGTTTCGTGATGTTTATAAATCTATAAACATATTTTTGTGGAATAGCCCTCAATATGGAGGTTTTTGAATTGCATAGTAACAAGCTGAATTTACTACTGACTTTTTTCTAGCATCCAAGCACACTGTTACCTTCTGTAAACATTAGTCCCTCCATGGTCTAGAGATTCCATTATTAAACTGGACCCGCTGTGCATCCTGGCCCTCAGGTATCAGATCTTCCATCTGCCACAACCTAAGAGAAGAGGTGTGACATGAGATGAGTTGGCTTTATGTCTAAAGATGTCTTTAGACAAAATTTAGTTGGTTCACAAATCCTTAACTATGTGTGCTTTGGAGCAGTCAATAAAGATTGCAAGGGGGTATACAAAACCCAGGAATGAAATTTGGGGGAGCAACTCAAAGCTCTGAGAGTATGGTATCTCTACGATGAAATGTTAGACGCTAAATGTTAAGAAATTTACCTAATTTTGTATCATATTACGCATGTATTGTGTTCTCTGCTGGGCTGTAAGGGATTGACCTGATAAAAAAGGATGTTTCTGTATTTGCCTAGTGCTCTTATCACAGTACCTTTTAAAGAATATTGGTTTGATAAAAATGTATTGAATAAATGAATTAATGAAAGTGTAAATGGATATTCTTCTGGAATACATCGACCATTTTAGATGTGGTCAGTTTGCTCAGGTCCCACAGGGCTTCATTTACAATAAAAATTTTGAGGTATTTCTTTCCCTATTTCTATTTTGCAGAGGTATATTAGAAAATGAGATAACATTTTATCCCTTATAAATCTCCAACATAAATTCATATTTTTAAAAAATGAATGTTGATTTCTTTAGAAACCACTAATATGTCAAAGTAATTCTACATGAAGAAATAAGATAAAAGTCTAGAAAAAAAGAGTTCTGTAAGGATCTCAGTTTTCTCAGCAGATAGAAAATAAATATAGACTCAAAATGCCCATGAATTAATATCATAGAAAAGCAATTTCCTGGGGATCAGGAGAAAGTGCCCTTTGAGGGAGTTGACCACCATCTTTCTGGAGCAGCTTCTGTTGGCGGCCAAGGTTCTTAGACACAGTGACCATCAGTAATGATGTTGTGCCAACTTTTTTTTTTTAAATGGGGAAAAATCACTAAAGTTGTTGAGTAAATAATTCATGTAAACAAAATAGCAGCAAATTATTGTGTATGTATTGTGTGCTAAATACCATGCTAAATGCTGTATGGTTTCATTTTAACATCTCAACAGCTCTGTGAGGAAAGTATTATTATCCTTAAAGTAGTGATTTTTTGGTTATCCTTACAATTACATTCATTCATTTGCATTCTGATATACAAGGTCTGTCCATAAAGTATCCAGTCATATAATATGAAAAATAGAGACATTTATTGAAGAAGATGCAAGATACAGGAAACATTTTGTGTAGGACAATGATGCCTCAGTGCCCTTCAAAGTACACACCTTGGGACCTTACACAGTTCTCCCGATCACCATCAGCTAGCTGCCCCATCATATTTTCCTGAATATCATCGATGGTCTGAAATCTCTTCCCTTTCAAAGGTGATTTTAGTTTTGGGAAGAGACAGAAGTCTCAGGACGCCAAATCTGGGCCGTAGGGGGACTGAGCCACCCAGGTGATTAGATGTTTTGCCAAAAAACTGCATAAGAAGTGATACATGAGGGCATACATTGCCATGATGAAGCTGCTAGTCACCAGTTGCCCATGGCTGTGGCCTTCCGAATCATCCAAATAGTTTCTCAGCAGAAATGTTCAGGCTTAACCCAAAATTTTAAGCAGATTCATTGCTCTACTTGCTGAGTCATTTTGAATGCCGATGGCCACAGAGCACACATGCTCACTCAAGGACACCTACCGCTCCCACTGTCCGGTGAAGTTGTCATTGTTCACTCATGTGCATTCCAGTCCACTCTCCTTGGCTGCCAGGTTACATCCATGTGGTGCAAATCATTCTTACATCAACAATGGCTGTACTTTTTCTGGAAAGACCTTGTACTTCCTCCAATGAGAAAAAATGAAGTGGGGCTCCAGATTTTCTGTTAGAATTTGCCCAGAAGTTTAAACACTAACATTGGTGTGTATATGACATATGAATGGCATCTGTGTATTTCTTGGTGGGAAAACAATTGAGAATGGTTAGGGGATAGCTTGAAATGTAACCCTGGGTAGAATTTCCAACCTAATATTGGGTAGCACATTCATAAACATTTTTATTTTTAAAATTGTGTGTTTAATTTAAGGTACATTTGAAAAAATTGTGACCATAGTATAAAGCCATACTTTCTTAGATGTTATTACTTAGGTGTAAGCAAAAAACCAGGAGTTGTTCATTTAAGGACAATGTAAAGACAGACATTAAGTAATGAATATATACAAAGTAATATGAAGATACAAAAAAAATCTTGAAGATAATATATGAACTACTGGCATTTGGGAAACAGGGGTCCCTTCCTGGCCTGAGGTCTGGAGCTCAGGCCAGAGGTTAGTGTGCTGGCCTGTGTCAGTTTTGTTGGATCGGCACTTGCTCACCTCCTAGGACCTTAGGAATTGTCTTGTGACTTTAGTTACCCCATATTGGATTGTTCATGAATGGGATAAAGCTGAACGTGGACCCTGATGTCAGTTCTCCCCCTTATATATTGGCAGCCATTAATGCTCAGGCAGAATTAGTGGGCTCTCTGCCTTGTGGCCTTTTTATGGGTGAAAGTCAAGGGCTCTTATCAACCAAGTTTCTGTGGAAACAATGTATTTTTCTTTGATGTTGCTAAGGTTTCCATGACCCTTATTTTATTTTACTGCAGTGTTTTTTCTTTCACTTCTAAAACGTGGACTTTTTCGGGGACTATTTATCTAGTACTATCTGTGTGCCAGGCACAGGGCTGACCAGGGATACAGAGAGAAATGACAGGCTCTTGCCCTTGAAGATCTATGGAAAACAGCGTTAAGGAGAACTCAAGAAGCTAGCCAGGAAGATGGACTAGATTCAAGAACTGATTCAGGATAGGCAAACTCAGAAAATAACACAGACCTCTGAGGAATCTCCATATATGATACAATAATAAAGAAGGAATTTGATTGGAGAAAACTTAACACAGCATCATAGTTGCATATGTATTCTTGAAAGTTCAAGTATCCAGGTTTGCCCTTAAGCCCCTAGTAAATGACAGTGATTACCCCTCTTATTTCTTAATGCCCTCAGAGATGGGATTTCCATGTTTTTCTGACACTAGCTATAGCCAGGACATTTTCCAATGTCTATCCTAAATCCCTCCTATTGAAAGTTAAGCCCACCCTGTCTTGGACAACAGCTGTCTGCAGTTACTTTCAATATCATGAATGATTGGAAAGAACTCCTGAGTCTGTCCTCCCCATCCCCAAATCTATATTCCATTCCAAAATCTGCTGTTCTAAGCACCTCTGGTCATGAATTCTATCACCCTGTTTTTTTCTTCTAGTATCTTTTTACTGCGCACCCCCTGAATAGCTACACATCCGTGTTTCCTTCTAACTGTGTTAGCATGTTTCTTTTAGTTTATTGTCCCTCTCTCATATTTCAAATTTCTAAGGTCTTGTGTTCTTTACTTCTTCAAATGTTCCTTCTTCTACAAATTCTAAATTTTAATTTTATTTAAAGTCCAAGAATTTTTACCTTTTAGTTGGATTTAGTTTCCTTCTCAGGGGATCGGTATCGTCCCTTTTGCACATATGCACGTGGACACGGTGCGGGCGCCCACTTGTTTAAACTAGGCTTGGCTGGGTCCCGAGGGCCGGGATCACAGCATTCAGCGTGGGAGAATCCGAGGGCGAAAATGATCCCTCTCCCGCTTCGGGTGTTTTTCTGGGCTGTAATTTCCAGGACTCCGATCTTTAGGGGTACATTAAGGCGGTTGCTAGCAGGGAAGGAGCAGATGGAAAATAAATATGCTCAAGGGCTCAGAGGCTATTACTGATGCTGGAGGCAGGTAGTCAAGCAACAGGAAGTAAATACAGCAAAACAGAAGGAAAACTATATTTATCATTGGTTCCTTGAGCAATATGAATCAGGAACTAGGGGAAGATTGTCCTGGGTTTTTGAATGGGGCACCCTTAATAGGTGGCTTGTAGAATCTTCTAGCTATATAGCAATTGATTCTGAGCAGCTGCATCTTACAAACCTGAGAATGAGTTTTCTCAGTCCCTAGAGCTGCATAAAACAGAGCTGGAGAGAGAGAAGACAGCTGGACATCACTGATATTTGAATAGCTCTTTACAAAGTGCTTTCTATGCCCATTGTTGAAAGGGAACATTGTTAACAACCCCATGAGAGGCCAAGGGCAAATATCACGAACACCCTGTTGAATAAAGAAACTGAGGTTCAAGGAGCTTAAATAAATTGCCCAAAGCCAAGTACATACTTAGTTTTAATGTTATCCCATACTTCTCAGGGCACAAGAACTTGAGGGTAGAATTGGATCCTAAAAATCTAAGCATTATTAATGTAATCTCTACTTACCAACTTTGGAGAATTTCAGTAGTAAATTCAGTAATAATAATAATAATAGTAATTATGAGAACAAGCTACCATTGTTCAAGCACTTACCACATGCTATTTAAACCTAACAGCAATTCTAACACCTAACAGTGGTAACATTATCCCTATTTAACTGATGAAAAAAATGAGGTCCAGAGGGGTTTAGTAATTTGCCCAAGATAATACAGCTAGTTAAGCAGCTGATGTAAGATGCTAACCGAAATACATATAATTCCAAAATTACATATTTCCACCAGGAAAAACTCAGGGAGTCATTGAAGGAGTCCCCAGAGGTGTCGCTTTGTGTGCAATAAGCGCAGCCCTACTGGCTATGGCAGCATTGCCTCCTCTCCCAGGTAGCAGCCCCATGGGGCTGCTCTGACTCCTGTCCTTAGCTGGTGTGGGACTCTGTCCATGGTGACTCTGGCTGCTTCATCCCTGCCCCCGTTTCTGCTCTTTATTACAATGTACTCCAGCAGCCACTCGATGCAGAGGGGCCCGGTGCAGAGTGTTCCCCAAGCGGCATGGCCTGGTGCTCCAGCTTCTTACAGAAATCTCAGCAATAAAGCTCTTTATCTCTCTTCTAAGGAACATGGGCAGGAACCCAGGGAGGTAGAGCCACAGGGCTCTGACATGCACACCCTTTGCTCTGCTCAAAATTGCTCTTCTCTTTGAACAGCTACTTCTCATTTTACACAAATCATGTCCCTCAAACCTCCCATTCCTTACTCCTTTGCCTTCCATGCAAATAAGGATCCAGTTGGGCAGTCATACATGGCCAAGGGGATCAGAACTTTTAGAATTAATATACCCTTTAGCCTGGCTGGTGTAGCTCAGTGGATTGAGCATTGACCTGTGAACAAAAGGGTCACCGGTTCAATTCCCCAGTCAGGGCGTGTGCCTGGGTTGTGGGCCAGGTCCCTGGTAGGGGGCATGCAAGAGGCAACCACACGTTGATGTTTCTCTACCCTGCTTCCTCCCTCCCTTCCCCTCTGTCTAAAAATAAAATAAATAAAGTCTTTTAAAAAATTGATATACTCTTTAGACCTTTAAACTTCAAGTTCCATTACCCTCATTATTATGGCCATTGCTTGTTATTTATGTATAGGATCTTCTCCCTTTAAACTGTGCTCATGATTTTTTTAGGCAACTCGTCTTTGCATTCACCTATACAGCAGAGTATTAGATGTGTAGTTTATTACATGAATAAACGAATGAATGATTGTTGGTAAACAAAACTAAGTGATTTCTAGTTGTTGCTAGTTTACAATTGGATTTGTACCAAAATCCTTAAGTCAGCCCACCTCATTTGTTCCTGAGGGTAGTTGTACTTGTTCCCTTTCCAGAACATTCTTCCTTGGAATTTTGCATGGCTTCTTTCCTCACTTCATTCAAATCTAATGTAAACTCCTCAGAGAGGGCTTCCCCAACAACTACATCTAAAATATCACTCCCTGAAGTTCTCTAATACTTGACACTGATTTAGTTTTTCACAATAAAACTATTTTATATTGGTTTATTGTTTTAACCCATTAAGTTCTTTGAAGGTCAAGGCCTTTGTTTCCTTCCCTGCACTGTCTCCATGGCCTTGAATAGTCACTGGTAGACAGTAGGAGCTCAATAAATATTTGCTGAATGGATGAATTAAACTGAGAAAGGCTCCCCCAAATGACTGTGCTCATACGAAGAGGATTCCTTAGTCTTTGTCAGGCACCACTTTAGTGAAGACATCAAAGCTCAACAGTCTGGCAACATCTAAAATGTTGACTCCTCAAGTAAGTTAATTGTTTATTGATCTCTTCTTGTTGCTCCTTGAAAATGTGCCTTTAAATCTATAAAACTCTCAGTTCAGAGTCCATTATTTCTTGGTGTTTACAGCGGGACAGTTTTGTGATAAACGACAACTTATGTTAAAACCCATTTTATCTGCCATCACTGAGGAAAAAGTAGACTTTCTCATAATGTAAATTTATTTTTAAACACCTTATACTAAAAAAAACGATTTTGCTATTAATAAAATGTTTAATGATTTTTGGGACCTTTGGTTCTGGCCATGGGGGAGTAATAATGATCAGATGTCTCTTCGTGTCCGAAGGAAGTAAAAAGCAGGACAAAATATGTGAAACAATGGTTCTCAAGATATTGGACATCAGATAATGCAATGCAGTGATTTCTGAGAAATGATGAACAACGTGAGTCCTGTATTTGACCCAACTTCCTGTCTTGTGGCAGTTTCTAGGCTGTGATGCAGGGAGAGGAACCCAGGGTGGAGAGCTACAGTCTCCCCTAGTTTAGGGCTCCGAAGCTGGAAGTCCAGGTAGGCCAAATAGTCAGTTCACACAACAGAGTATGAGAGATGAGAAAGACCCAGACAGAGGGAGTTCCAGAGGTCAGCACAGGGACCCCTTCAATACTCAGCCTAGTGTACTGATCACCAGCTCATGCATATGGAAAAAGCAAAGGTGATGAAAGGAAGAACCTCTCAAAACAATTAGAGGGAGCAATCTCTCTGGCTCACACAGCACAGGAAATAGTGCCTGTTCCCAGGAGCAGAAGTAGAAAATGTCATAATTCATGGGGCATCAGGTAAAGTACTAAGAAGCATTTTCTCTCCGTCTCAGAAGAATATGACTTTTACTTTAAATGGTGCTCTGGTTCTGCCTAACAAAGCCTAAAAGCAAGACTCGAAGTTTCCAAGTAACTTGATCACATCCAAGAACAAAGCTCAACAACATGGTACATATCTGGTGTCTGGTAAAAAGTTACAAGCAAAGAAACAGGGAAATACAACCCATAACAAAGTTAAAAAATTGATCAGTAGAAACTGATCAAAAAATGACACAGATGATAGAATTTGTAGACAAGGTCATTAAAATACCAATACCTATATGCTATATATTCAAAAAGCTAAAGGAAAGATTGAACATGTTAAATAAAGGCATGAAATATATAGAAAACCCACATTGAAATTCTAGAGATGAAAACAACAAAATGAAAAACATACTAGATTGTATCAAAGGGAGATTAGATATTACAGAAGAAAAGTTTAGTATTTGTAGGGGCAGACAGGAGGCATTCCAAAGGGGCATGAGTAATCTTTCAGAGGTAATAAGTGTGTCCATTGTTTCAATTGTGGTGATGGTTTCACAACTGTATATATATATATATATATCGAAACTCCCAAGAGTATACACTTTAAATATGTGTGTTTTATTGTACATGTTATATATCAATGAAGTTGTTAAAAATATGTAACAATATTTTTCATGAAAATCTTTCAATAAAGAATTTCTTTTATCTTGCACTTCTTCAAAGGGCTAAATGAACTCCATTAATACCTTCTGACTCTGGGGTCATCATAATGAATATGAATTGTTAGACAACCTCAAAAATGAACTTAGACAAATAGAAGTACTTGGGACTATACCTGAGATTTGTTCTGCTCTTTAAATTCTTCTGGCTCCTCTCTCTGCGGTCAGCTTTCATGATCCCTCATGGACAATAGCATGCCCTCCTCTAATCTGAAACTTTATTTAGTGTAACATAGGCCTCAAACATGTTGCCAAACTCTTCCACAGGACAAGACTCATAGGGCATTTCAGCAGATGCTTTCATTTTTCACTCCCCAGTACAGTGAAGTTCTCCCTCACTTTACCTTTTTGGGCTACAACCGGCCTTCTTTCTTTTTTCATTTTCAAGATCAGTCCTAGTTGGTGGAACGTCTATTGCCTTTCAAAGGCTTGGCCAGTAAGCCTTCTCTGTTTAGTAAATGAATGAATGAAAAATGATTCAATAATTCTATAATCTGAAATACATGATCTCTTTTTGGCCATTTTAGTTGCTGATCTTTCAAAAAAAATTTTTTTTCTTTTTTAGAGTGATCCCACTATTGCTCATGGTGATGGGAAAATTAAAGACCAGGACACTAAGATGTTAGTCACATTACATTGTAAGCATCTAAGTCACAGAGATGAAAGAAACAACCTTGTGACTGCTGTGGAAAATGGCATGAACTTTGTTTTGTTGTCATCTCTAGGCATGTGAAAATTGGAATAATTTTTGTTTGCCAAGCAGAAAGCTTGATGTTTTCAAATTACCATGTCTCCTCTTTATCTTCCTAAAAGTTTTAAGTTATTTCTGGTGCCTCTTTTATCATTTATTTTGAATGCAATAAGGCTTTCTCTTCAGGTTTGTTGACAGCTTCTCATTGAACTTTTCTGGGAACAAGCATGTTAATGGCATATTTAATGTCGGTATGAGCCATTGCTTTGAGTTTGCAATATTTGCTGGAACATTGTGTCCTGAATAAAACATAAAAACACACTAAAATGTAACCTCAGAAATTGAATATTTAAATAGTCATGGATGAGAGAACATAATCCAATTATTTTTCCCCCTGGAGTATACAGAATGTAGAAATTTAAATCTATTGGATCAGTACTTAATTTAAAGAAGTGTTATGCTTCAGGAAAATTTCTTTTAAGAAAAAATAGGGAGTATAAATAAAGACATCTGAAAAGTTTCTTGCTAAAAATAGCTATAAAAGATATAACATATGTGATAGTAAAAGTCATTTATTGGCATTTATCATTGAAATGCTGGTCTGCAAAAAGGAATTGCTTTAATATAGATTAATTTGGTATTGTCGCTGTTCTAATAAAAATACACTGAAATAATAACCTCTCTAAGGTTGATGGGTTATTTAATCTTCTCTTGCACTGTTGAAAATTATTTTTTCTTAAAAAAAGATTTATTTATTTACTTGTGGAGAGAGGGGAAGGGAAGGAAAAGGAGAGAAACATCAATGTGTGGCTGCCTCTCATGTACCCTTTCTGGGGACCTGGTCCGCAAACCAGGCATGTGCTCTGACTGGGGAATCGAACTGGTGACCTTTTGGTTTGCAGACCAGCACTCAATCCACTGAGCTACACCAGCCAGGGCAAAAATTACTTTTTTGCTATAATATTCATTAACGTAAATTAATCTGTGCTCAGAAATCTTAACTTTGAGATAATAAAACAAGACTAAGTTTAGTCTTTATTTTTCAATCACAGTTTACATTTAATATTATTCTGTATTAGTTTCAGGTGTACAGCATAGTGGTCAGATGATCATGTGCTTTACAGAGTGGACCCCCTGGCCCCACACATAGTTATTACAATATTATTGACTATATTCCCTATGCTGTAACTGATGTTCTGTTTTTTTTCCCCCACTGTGGTGTTGCAGCATTGGCCCTAATTCTTTTAATCTTCCTTTTGTCAGTGCCCTTTGCTATTTGAATTTGTACTTCTCCTTGCCCTCATGGGTAGAGTATATTGTGTTCAACTGATAAGAATACACATGACAGTGCATCAGCTCTCAGCCTAGGTCTTACGTAATTTTACTTCTTTTGTTCCTCTGCCATTGCCATGTGAAGAATATGCCTAGTCTAGTCTGCTGATAGAGGGAAGAAGATGAGTGACAAGTGGAGCAGAGCCACTCAAGCTGAGCCCAGCTTACATCAGCTATTTCCTGGTAAACCCACAGGTGTGCACGGGAAATAAAGGCCTATTGTTACATGCCACTGGAATTTTATGGTTATTTGTTATACAGCATTATTGAAGCAATAGCTAACTGACACATCCACAGAAAAAGAAAATTTCTTTTTAGTTTTGGCACCAAAAATAGTTATCCACAGTGAGTTTTCTAAATATTTGTAGCAAACTGATGTATACATAGTGTTTTGCTTATGTGTTAAGATCCTAACCTAGAAACAAGCATGGCATTAATTCCATGAAAGTAACAGAAGTTAATGAAAACCTGACAATATTAAATTAAATAAATAATATGGAAACTTAAAATTTGGGTTGTGACTATATCTTACCTCTTCATCTTTTATACATTACCTATTACTTAGTAGGCATTTAACAGGTATCTGTTGAATGGATAACTGAATGAGGGAGTGGAGCTTTTTTTCCTTCCTTAATTTTCTTTAGTTTTTCCTTTGAACCGTTTAGTCTAAACACTTAAAATACAGTCTTCAAAAAACAAACAAACCAATCAGCAATTCAACAAATCATCGCTCTAGCTCAACAGTTCTCAGTTGGATGTGGTTTTGCTTCCCCGGGGGGACATTTGGCAATATCTAGAGACATTTTTGGTTGTATAACTGGGGGTGCTGTACTAATGACATCTGGTAGGTAGAGGCCAAGGGTACTGCCAAACATTCTACAGTGCACAGAATAGATCCTCACCAAAAGAATTATTTGGCCCAAAAATGTTTGCGCATCCTTTGATCATTTCTTGGTTTTATTTTGTCTTGTAGGATTGTGAATCATTCTCTCATGTTTCTTTTTGGGTCCTCTGTGTCTTTTCCAAAGATTGCTTCTACTCTTCTTTTTGTCTGTTTCTTCCCCAGCCTTTCCAGGACTGTCTTTTTGAATTTCATGTCACTTTTCGCATCCTTCCTTGTATTCAGTACTTCTACTACAAGAATTTTTAAAACATTTTTTCACTTAAGATGGATTTTCTCTTTCTGTGACCAATTTATCTCAATTTGTTCTTCTGTCTTCCATGCAGGTTTTCTGGAAAACCTTCTTAGGTCTCTGCAAAGCCTTATGGTAGGAGAACTATTGATATAGTACTGCTGTGAATTAATATTTTTCTTAATTACAGATAATTTAAAGTTTGTAGTGTTATTGGTTTTCTAGTTATGAGGAAGTTGGGGGATTTCTGTATGTCTTTTTTTTTCCTTGTTGATCTGCATAGTTTTTTTGGTTTGTTTTTCTGAAGATAATGTGGAGAGACTCAGACTCAGGTAGACACCATTATTTCAGCTATGCAGAACTGATATCATTTATCTTTTAACTTTGCTTATAGTGTCCTTGTATTACAAAAGTTTTGCAATTTTATGCAGTGAAATCTGTTTTTGTTCATTGCTTATAAATTTTTGCATGCCTGAGAAGGGTTTTCTCTTTCTTTCTCTTTTAAAAAGATTTTATTTATTTATTTTTAGACAGAAGGGAAGGGAGGGAGAGAGGGAGAGAAACATCAATGTGTGCTTGCCTCTCAAGCACCCCCTTCTGGGGACCTGGCCCACAACCCAGGCATGTACCCTGACTGGGAATCGAACCAGTGACCCTTTGGTTCACAGGCTGGCACTCAATCCACTGAGCCACACCAGCCAGGGCAGGCTTTCTCTTTCCATGATTATAAAACTGTAATCTCATATTGTTCCCAGTATGATTTTTAAAATAATACAAAATTTAAAATCTGAATGTATTTATGTCATGGGAAATAGGAATCTAACTTTAGTTTTTGTTATAGTTATTAAAGTAACTAGTTTTATATTGTAAAATAACATAATGTTAGGGTATTTATGGATCCTTCCCAAATTAGCCAAATAGGCTAAAGAAATATTAAAGCCTATGTAAGGAATGTGTGAAGGATTTTGATGTGAAGATGCCTTGACTGCAGGAGCCAAAGCATGGAATCCTTGACTGAATCAAAGCTTATTAAACAGGTCGAAATCAATACTAATAAGAAGTGTACCCCTTTTTACATAGGGATTTGAATTCATTTGCTACCTGTGCCAATTTGTTAATAACTGTATAAAATAAAAATATTAAAAAGCGAGTAAATGATTTTGCTTTATGCACTCAATCAGAAGTGGCAAATCAATTTTCATTCATATGCAAGCTCCAGTTGATTGATAACAAATGCCTGGAACACTGGATTAAGAAGCGTTCTAAGGCCAAATCTGAGCTCAGTTGGGAAGAAGGATATAATGACTATTGGGTAAAAGTGGGGTGGAGGTGTGGATGCAACTCATTTGCTATCCCCACAAGTACCTTTTGTCACGATCATCATTAGCAACACTATAACAAACTAAAACTATAACTATAACAGAATTCCACAGTCTCTGTGGCTTATAAACAACAGAAATTTCTTTCTCACAGTTCTGGAGGTTGGGAAATGCAAGATCAAGGCACCAGCACAGTCATATTCTAGTGAGAGCCCTCCTCCTGGTTCAGAGCCCGCGCCTTGTCGCTGTGCCCTTACATGACGGAAGGGGCTGGGAAGCTCTCTGAGGTCTCTTCTATATGGCACCAATCTCATTTATGAGGCCTGCCCTCATAACCTACGGACCTCCCGAAGGCCTCGCCTCCTAATACCATCATCTCTGGGAGGTGGGATTTCAACGTATGAATTTGAGGGTATTTAGACCGTAGGAGCCACTTACTCGCTTTATAACCTTGGGTGTATTATTTAACCTCTCAGGGTTTCACTTTCTTTATGTGCAAAGTGGGGGTAGTATTAGTATTACTGTATAAAATTGTAGATAATAATGACTTTTATATAAAGTGCTTAAAATTGTCCCTAATTTATTATGTTAGTTATTATTATTATAATTAATACTAGTATAATTATTATAGATGCTAAGTAAATATTTGTGGAATGATTATTTGGCTGTTTTATTATAATGTTCCTTTTGTGCATAGGAAATTATGCTAGTGTCTGTGAATTTGTTAACCACACTTTTGGACAGCGTAGTTTCACTCCGTAAGAAAATAACATCCGAGGTGTAACTATGTTCTACTTATTGACTCAAATTACAGAAAAATTAAATAGTCTTTTGGTATTAGCCTTGCAAATCAAGATCTGTAAAACCCATTTCCTTAACAAACTCAGGAAAGGTCAGTGGGAGGATGAATAGGGGTTGTCATGAGCTTCTCAGAAGAAAGGAGCTATTAAGTACAGGGCCCTAATGTCATTAAAGGGGAACTAGAATACTCTGACCATCGACATTTATCTCCATAGTTGAATCCGTATTAGGTTAATAAATTTCAAAGGGAATTAGTTTAAATAATAACAGATCTTAAATATGTCATATTTAAATAAACTGTGTACAGCAGATGCTATAGGTGAGCAAATGAACTTTAATCTTATTCTCAGGAAGAGGTTTTTGAAAAAAGGAGAGCATATTTCGATTTATGTACATTTACTGCAAAGAAGAAGCCAAGCATCAATAGTGTGACCAGGGAGAAGTATTGTATTTAAGCTTTGCTGTAAATGAATCTGTTTGTGTTCTGTTTTGGATCACTTCCTGAAGTCAATATTCATTGACCTTAAAGGACCTCTTTGAGCTCTAAAAAGATCTCTCTCCTTGGAGATAACATTTAGGAAGATTATGATTGTGTTTTAAAGTTCATGTCTAAAATCGACTCCTTTTTAAACATGATCATTCTTACCTTTCAGGAAACAAGTCACATGAAATTATGTAACTGTGTTTATATTTCTTATTGGGAATTTAAAGAATATTATTAAGGTGATTTACATCCAGTCCGTGAATCTCAGAGCAGCAGCATCACCATCACCTAGGAACTTGTTAGAAATACAAACTCTCGGGTCCAGCCCACACCTCCTGAGTCAGAATCTGCATTTTACCTGGGTCCTCAGATGATTCGTAAATGCATTCAGGTTTGAGAAGTGCTACTCTGCGTAGTTGGCCAATTGAATGAACTGAGTCTTTTGCTAAGCATATTGTAGGTGGGTAGTTCACAGCACAGTTTAGACTGGGTGTCATTTAGGTACATACAAGTTGAATAAGGTGGAAATAAAATGTTGCTCGAATAGTATGTTGGTGTTTATGAAAAGGAGGTCACCTGAGGATACTAACATAAAGAAAGGCAGTCTGATCAATGTTATCATGGTTCTACCTGTCCCACCACTTACATAATTAGAAACATATTGTATGTGTTGCCTGCTTTTATAGTCAGAAGCACGTTAAATAGCCCATCACATCTGTTTAGTGATCCAGGAGTTGGATTTTCATGGGAGAAAGTTATCTCATTATGGTGTCACTAAATTCATGCTAACTTCACAACACTTCTTTTTCAGTCCTCTGTGGAGTGAGATTAGGAAACGTCCAGCCCAGGGAAGTCATGTCTGCTGAATGAAGCCTGTAATCATTGGCTAATTTAAAACAAAACAGCCCTGCAGCCCAACCCACATACAATTATCCTGTTGCCTTCTGCAGACTCTCTTTTCATTAAAACTGATATCCGAGGACATTTATCCTCTCCTTCCTGGGTTTAGAACACCAGCGGATTTAAAGCTCTCCTTCGTATGGTTTGTCACGCAGTGACGGTAACTGATAGATGGTCTCCCTCCTCCTGGAGACAGAGCGAGCTAATGAGATTTGACAACTGCCTCTGGTTAAAGAAGCAGGACAGATGAATGTGCTAGTGACTCTGTTGACCCAAGTGAAAAGGCTTTTATTGATAGCCCGTTGACATAACAAACCAACAGTTTGTGATTTAAGCTGTTTCTAAACCCTTATATAAATAAAGTCTTTTCTAATATGACTTATTTATAATTTGTCTTGATTAAATATATCTATTGCCTTCCTAGGAGCTCCCTCATTGTTGTTTATTTACAAAATGTGACTTTGTCTAAAGATGTATATATGTATAAATCTTATATATCATATGTAATATGTGTGTGTGCGTGTGTGTGTGTGTGTGTGTATTTATTACCACTCCCTTCCACCCCCAGCAAAACTCAGCGGCATGTAAAATGTTGGTGCTGTAATCGACTTTTCAATTTCAATGTTGTTGGGAGGTGGAAGTAAAAGGGTTACATCAGAATCCATCTGGAAATGTTCTGCTCTAAATCAAACTACACTGGTGAGTAACAGTCGTTGCCTTGGTGAGCTTTATTGCCATTTGCTGATGCAGCTTGCTCTAGCCAACCTACCACAAGGGACATATAATAGGAGCCCCGTATTCAAGCCCCTCTTGGAAAAAAATCCATAAAAGAGCAGAGATGTGAACCCAGCAATAAATTCTAGAGGCATTTGTGCTGGAGCCCTGAAATGATACCAATAACTCCTTAGTAACACATAAACGGGACAATAAAGGGATCTCACCAAGGTTTTGGTTTTTTTTTTTTTCCTTAATGTAGTAGGGCTATTTTTAATTAGAACTTTTCAAAGACACAACAGCACAAGTGCCAGCAGCTATTTACCCACTGCTTTTCATTTAGTTCAGATTTAATCTTGAACTCTACTTTTATCGTCCCCCTCACAGGTCCTTATTTAAAATGCCCTTGAAGATCTGTCCCCTAAGTGGGTTCATCTTTCGCAAGCGGTGCATTGTTCTTACCCTCACAGAGTTGCTTTCCTTGATCTCATCTCATCTTCCTCAATAAATCAGCTAAGTAATCAACTGGTTACTCTAGGTAGAGCTGCTCGCCTAAATGTGTTTAGCTCTCCGCTAAGTGTCTTAAAGAGTGTGAGGAAGGAGAATCACCGCTTCTATTCTTAAGGAGCCCAGAGCGCATGTAGAAATGCCCAGAATAAAACATGGGGCTAGGCAGAGAATAATGCAAGGTAGAGTTAAATGCTAAACACTGTAAGTGGGGGCGAACTCAGGGTGGCTGGAGTAGGGAGTTTCTTGAAAGAAGAAGACCTAAGCTGGACCCTGAACAGGAGGCAGAGACAGGGCAAGAGGGAGGTGCTGTAGGTCATAATGGTGTCCGGGCTGACTGGGCTGCCTGAGCCGGAGCCTTTATGGTGAAGATTTGTGGGGATACTTGGATGGGTTGAGGGCTGGGTATAGGATGGAGAAGAGGCTATAGGGTCCTGGCAGCAGAGATGGGGGAAGAGAGAACTGAGCCGACAGTGTGAAGGATTTGAGACCTCTTCCCCCATTCCGTCAGCTCTCTGGTTAGCTCCCTTCCCATGCAGCGTTTCTCAGAACGTGCTCTGTGAGCCACCTACCTTGGACTTGTCAAAAAGATAAACTTCTAGGTTCTGCCCAGAATCATTAGAAATAATAGATTTGTAGTAAGTCTTACCAAATTTTACATATGATGAAACTGAGGAGGGCTAAATGAATAACTTGCCCAGATATCACAAAATTCAGTAAGTGATGGAGCCGGGGTTTGTACTCAGGCTCGGAAGTTCCTTTTGGTCCCACCCTACCAGGTGACCATCTTCCTAGAGGCTAGGTGTACAATGTTTGTGTTGTTGTGGCTTTAATGCTTTTGTGTTCAAAAAATCTTCTCCCTTTGTGTTTTTCTTTGGGAGACAGCATTCTAATAATAAAGGCAATAAAAAGAAAATCATCTACAATATTTTGTCTCTTCATGTCCACTATATTCATTTGTAAAATTTCTAACTGGCTTGTTGATCTTCCCTTTATATGGTAAGAAATATTCCTTGTATGATTTTCAGGATTTTCTTAATTATGTAAAGAGAGGTAAAACAAACATGTTAAAATGTCCACAATTGAGAAATCTAGGTGAAAGTTTCTTGGGTCCATTAAAAAATTAAAAAAGAATCCTTTTCTGTAGGTTTGAAGTTTTTCAAAATGAAAAGTCTCTGGGAGAGAGAAAGCCGCTTGTCTCCCTCCTTGCACCTTCCCACTGAGCGGGAAGTGGCAATTAGCCAGTGGCCAGGGACAGCCTTGCATTTGGAGATAAAAGCCACATGCTGAGGAAAGAAGATTCTTCCCTGCAGACCTGGATTGTGTCCTCCTCTGCTGTAACCCACAACACAGAAAATAAACATCAAACTTATTTAAACAAAACAAAAACCCCATTTGCCTGGGTCCAATTCCAGCTTCACTACTTGCCAGTTAGGCAAGTTATTTAAAGCTATGTGTTGGTTTAAAATGGGCATACTCTCGCCTTTCTAGTAGGGGTGTTGTGGACATTTGAATGATCACATGTGAAGTGCTTAAAATAGTGTCTGCCATATAGTGAATGCTCCATAAATACAATTACATCTATTTAAATCATTCGTCCTGTGTATTTCAATATAATTATTACATGACAAAAGAAGTTCGTTATGATTAACCCCAAGCCTGGCTCTGAGAGACACTGGGTAAATTTGTGTGGTGGAGAGGGAAAAGGAGGGGAGTGAGTTTTACATTGGTTTGGGATTTGCGATAGCTCTGCAATAAAAGGAATGCTGGTGCCAAACTAGGTTATGAATCTGTATTTTATGTAATAAACAGCCTATAAAAAGGGCATTGGAAAAGAAAGTCTATTCATCTACTTTCAGGCTTCTTGTCCTAGCAGAAGCCAAGAAGAACCGCTGGGACTATTAGTCTGGGAGTGCCTGGGCTATATTGCTGTCACACTGGGGTCAGTGAGGGGCAGTTGACAGGGTTCTGCTCTGGAAGGTGGGGACCAAAGCCACTGGCTGTATGATTCCTCTGGTTTCAGATTCCCTATTTGCAGGAAAGGATTAGGCTTTAAAGGTCTGTGTTAGCTCTAAAATTTTCAAGTAAGCATTTCATTGAGGAGGTCTTTGAATTTAAATGGAAATCATTTATGACTACGTCAGTTTTTATTTCTAATACAGCAGGCCGGTATTTATTGATATGCCAGCCGTCTGATGCCTGTGACTCAGCCTTTGCCCTCACCTTCAGAGTCTGATGCACCTCTACCCCTCCGGGTGACGACATCTGCCTCCCTGCATTACACTGCTGCATTCATTCATTCACTCATGCACTCATTCATTCATTCAGTACACGTTTATGTGCTAGGCTCTCTGCTAGGCACTGTGCATATACAGTGATGAACAAAACAGCCGCATTTCAAGTATTATAGGCAAGGGAGACAGCCAATAAATAAGGAAACAAATATGATTGTAATTTGTAATTTATAGATTTATAATTATAAAATGATGTCAGGTGCTGTGAAGGAAGCCAGCATGTTCAGCAGGCCAGCCAGGAGTTTTCTGAGGAGATGCATTTAGGTATTCACATAAAAGTGAGAAAGAAACAGCCATCTGAAGTGCTGATGGTGGGACTGGGATAATGACCCAAGTGGAGGGGTTAGCCTGTGCAAAGCTGAAGGCCAAGAGGGCTTGTTACTTTGAGGACAGAGTAGAGAGTTAATACTTCATGTTCTTCTCATGAATATGGCAACTTAAGCCTTTTTTTCTGATATCTTTTTTAAAAAAAACAAAAAATGAAAAAATTAAATATTATAGAAATAAACATGTTCATTATAAAAGATTTCAAAAATACAGATAGCCCATAAAGAAGGGAAAAATACTCTTATTACATCCAGATATAATGATTTTGGTATTATCAGGCCTAATGTTCCACATTTATCTCTACACTTATGTCTCCGTATAAGTCTATATGTATATCCATATCTATTTCTATAGGTATATCTATCTCCAAGGAAGCATATAACTTGTTTTACAACCTGCTTTTTTATTTGTGAAGCAAATCCTAGGCCTCATATCATTTCATCTGTAAATATTTCAGAATACACACATCTTTTTCCTAAGGGTGTTCACACTACGTTGATGTGGTGAAGAAACTGACAATACTGTCGGGGTTAGTCATTGCATTTTGGCTACCGACAATAATTGGGCAAGCAGTTCTTATTCTAATAGCTTTCTAATAGTAGCAACAATAATTATGAACATTTATATAACAACTACAACTTTTCTTGGCCCTATTTTCTCATTTCATCCTGTTGCAGGCTTTTTTACCTTTTATAGATGAGGAAATGGGGGCACAGATTTTCTCAAGCTGACATAACACGCTGTCAACATGCACCTGAATTCTGTGATCTGTCAGCACACTGCAATGCCTTCTGACCATCAGGATTCACCAGGGCTCCCAAGTTCCAGTTAACAGGATGCTTTGGGATTTTAATTGGATATTAATTAATAATTTGGATTGGAACTGTTCTCTCAAGACAAAGCAGGCAAAACCAAAGTAAATATCTGATGACAGATTTAGTACGATTCCACTTTTAAGAAGTGACAGCCACATACACAATAAAAAATAATTTTTCCCTTCCAAAATTATAAATATGCTCTTAAATCCTAGAAAAGATTGTATATCAATTGAGCTGTGTGTTTTTGGAGCTCTTTGTAAAGTAACTAACATGGTCTTCCCTAGCGTGTAAATTTGAACACAAATTTTATGCCTCAAGCTATATTGTTAAGTAAGAACAAAGAGCTAGATATGTGATATATGGGAAGGTAGACAACAATGGATCTGTCTCCTCTCTAGCAGGGGAGATCAAACCCTTCTCCTTGTTATTCCTGTCTATCAGAGCAAACTGATGACTTGGATGCATTATGAATAGCTCATCTAAAGTGGCTCGAGGCAAGCAGACACTTGAGATTTTATAATCAACTACCAGCCTTCTATAGATCATTCTTATGCACAGAAGCACCTTCGAAAAGCTGACGATCAGGCCTGGGTTTTGCTGGGGATTAAATTGGTCATTTTTGTATGGTGTTAAAAGATTTTCTGAGTTGTCAGATTTTCATGGAGACAGAAAAAAAAGTATTTTTTAACTTGAAAAATTTCATGATACTACTATAGTAATAATATTTAACATTTCCATAGTGCTTTGGAATGATCTTATTAACAAATCATTGAATTTGGCATTATTTTCACTCTCATTTTTTTAGATGAGGAAACCGAGACTAAGAGACTGTGACTGGAAACTGCATCTTTCAA
>PVJD01000492.1:0-117500 GCA_004026545.1 Mormoops blainvillei
TGTCTATGTAAAAGACGTCCTTGGTTAAGTTTATTCCTAGGTATTTTTTGGATGCAATTGTCTTATGGGAGTTGCCTTTTAGGTATCTTACTTAGGTCTTTAACTTGTGACTTTGATGATTCTCTCTTTTTCTTTAGCCTTTGGCATTTTTAATACGATGTGTCTTAGTGTTAGCCTCTTTGAGTTCATCTTATTTGGGGCCCTCTATGCTTCCTGGATTTGTGCGTCTTTTTCTTTCAACAGGTTAGAGAAAATTTCAGTCATTATTTCTTCAAATAGATGCTTGATCTCTTGTTCTCATTCTTTACCATCTGGTACCCCTGTGATGTAGACATTGTTTCATTTCATGTTGTCCCAAAGGTCCCTTAAACTATCCTCATTTTTTAAAATTCTTCCTTCCTTTTGCTTCTCTGATTGAATGTTTTCTTTTCTACCTTGTCTTCCAAACACTGATTTCATCCTGTGTTTCATTCAACCTACTGTTTATTCCTTCCAGTATATTATTTATTTTAGATATTGTATTCTTTATTTCAGATTTTACATGCTTAATTTCTGACTGATTCTTTTTTATGGCTTCCATGCCTTTTGTTCATGCTATTGAGCATTCTTATAACCATTTTAAAAATTCTATATCTGATAAATTGCTTGCCTCCATTTCATTTAGCTCTTTTTCTGAACATATCTCCTATGCTTTCATTTCCAGCCTTTTTCCTTCTCTCCCCATTTTGGTGGTCTCTTTGTGAGTGTTTCTATGTATTAGATAGATCTGCTATGACTCCCAGTGTTCATGTGGTGACCTTATGTAGCAGGTATCCTGTGAGGTCTGGAGGTGGTCTCCTAGGTTACCTGATCTGGGTGCTCCAGGAATGCCTTTTTTGTGTGTTATTTGGGCCCTTATGTTGCAGTAAGTATTGACTGTTAGCATCCTCTTCATGCCTGGGAACGACCATTAGGCTGGCTGACTATGAGGCTCAACGTCAGCCACAGCATGCAAGCTGCTGGGCAGGTACTGACCACACAAAGAAAAATTCACCTCAACCAGGTTCACTGGCTGCTGAGATCTCCCTTTGGATATGCCACTTTTTAAGCTTATTGGATCCTGCTCTGATGTTGTCTAAAGCTGGCTACTGGGTGTGTTGGTTCAGGGTCTCTTGGGAGGGACTCTGGTGCAGCCCAATGTCAGATACTGCCTGTGACTGGTCCTGGGAAACCTGCTGCAGCTGCAAATGATCCATAGTTTGTGGCTGCCTCTGCTCGGCCTGGGTGTGCATCAGAGAGATCAAGCTCCTTAACAAAGTTGGCTTTTAATAGCATCAGGCCCAGGAGCATGTCAGCAAACGTTCTAAAGCACCCCGAGATCCACCTCTGCCTGCCTCTGAGCTTATTGGGCTCAGTCACTGAAAGAGCCTCTGGTGGTACTCTAGTTGCAGGGGGGTGGGTTCTCAATGAATCACCAGGTAGGGATGAGTGATGTTCACCAGATTGATACAGGTTGAAGCTCAGTGCCCATGTTGGGCCTGACACCACTCAGAAAACGTCCTTCAGTATACCAAGTCTAACTGCCACCTACTGGTTGCTCACACACCTTTTTGTTGGGGCAGGGTCTCAGGGAGCCATCAGAGTGAGGCCAGGGGAGTCTATCAGGCCCAAACAGACCAAGATGTGGCCATGTGAAGGGAACACTCTGCCCTGGTCAGGCATGTGAGGGAAAAATGGCCCCTGTCCTGGAGCCACACAGCTCAGTCTGTTTCAAATTCTGCTGGGAGGAGACAAAACTCTGCAGGGTGGGACTTCTTGGAGTCAGGAGGGTGGGGCTAGTGAATGACCCATTAGGGGGAGTGGCTGGTCAGGCTCTGGGAAGGTGGAGGATGTGTCCCCCACCCCAGAACCACACAACTCAGCCTTTCCCAGATTTTGCTCTGACCTCAGCAGGGCAGAGCCTGTAGGAGTCAGGCAGGTGGGGCTTCCAGATCCCAGGGGGTGGTGGGTCTCTCCAAAACTGACAGGGTGGTTCTAGTGAATGTCCTGTGAGGGGGAAGCACCAATCAGGTTCACAGGAGATGGGGGTGGGGGAATGGCCCTACCCCAAAGTCACTCAGCTCAGCCACTGATAACTCCAGAGCCTATACAGACCCCTACACCCTGGCCACAGCAACTGAGTGCTCAGCAGTGCATAAACTCACCAGGTGGGGCGCACAGGATCCCAGAGAGTAGGGCTATTGCTTTCCCCCCGCTGATACCACACAGAAGGGAGTGCTCCACCCAAGAGAGTTGACGTCTGTGGTATGGGAGAATGACTCAGCTCGGAGGTCCTGGTGGCTGTTTCCCCAAGGCCACAAACCCCTGTTTCTCCTCATTCAACTCCAGTTTCGGACCTTCCTCTGCCACAGCCCTCTGTGGGTGGCTGTGAATGAAATTTTGTGTGTTGACCCTTTAAGAGGGCATTGTGTCTCTAAACACACTGACATTTCTCCAGTGAACTCTTGTCTATCCCAGAGGGACAGAAACCCTGCTGCTTTTCACAGCCAGATGTTATGTGATTGTCTCTTCCCATCTCTGGTGCTCTGGGCTGCAGAGCCTGGCTTGGGGTTTGGACCCCTCATTTCTCAAGGAGAAGCATCCCGTAGCGAGATGTCCCTCTGGAGCCTCATCTGCCATCATAGGAGTTGGGGCATCCCTTTCTGCAACTCCGCCCTTTCAACCAGTCTTGATGTGGCTTCTTCTGTAAATCTTTGGTCATAAGCCTTCTCTTCAGCCAGTCTTCAGTTCACTATTCATGATGGTTGTTCTATAATTCAGTTGTAATTGCAGTTTGGTCCTGGGAGTAGGTGAGTGTGGTTTCCATCCACTTGCCATCATCTTGGATCAAGAGAGAATTTTGCTGTAGCTTTAGATTTGGGGAAAATATAACATACCGTCATGTAAATAAACCGTAGGAGTAGGTGAAGTTGTCCTCACAGCCCATGAAGAGTGAGAAGAATAAGAAGACACAAATATGAGACCACAATTTAAATGGCCAGTGGAGAAAGAAGAATCTTCAAAGTGGTTTCAAAAAGAACTATAAAAGAGTAAGGAGAATCAAGGAGAAAATAAAGCCATAGAAGCCAAGTTTAGCCCTGGTTAACAAGCTGTGTAAGATTAGGGCTCATTTCATTCATTCAGTTTGGCAACCAGAAAGTCAGTGGTGACTCATCCAGGGATTTTTCTGTGATGGGTTAAGGAGGTGAAGACAGAGAGTGTTATAACTTAAAGGCAAATCGGGGTATAGTTATTTTGGTTTTATATATTTAAAACCATTTTCATTTTAAAATGGGAGTCACTTGCTTAGGTTTTAAGATAAAGGGGTGGAACCAGTAGAAATAGAGCAGTTACAAATAATGAAAAAAGAAGAGACAACCATTAGGGCACAATCCCAGAGAAAAGGAGAGGATGTAATTAATTGCATAAATGAACACATGAGTCATCGGAAAAAGGAGACACCTCTTCCCCTCATTCAGGGAAGAAGATGGGAAGGAATTTATCAATGAAGCAGTTTCAGAGATTTGGATTAAAGTTTTCTAAGCTTCGGTTTGCTTTTAAAGAAATGAAAATATGAATCATTACTTTCTCATAGGGAAAGTTGAGATAGTTATGATTATTATGTTTATAGCAATGGCTGTGAGCCCTGGCAGATGTGGCTCAGTTGATTGGACCACTGTTCAATAAACTGAAAGGTTGTGGGTTCGATTCCTAGTCAGGGCACATGCCTGGGTTGTGGAGTCTGTCCCTGGTCAGGGCATGTACAAGAGACAACCAATTAATATTTCTCTCTTGCATCGATGTTTCTCTTCTTCTCTCCTTCCTTTCCCTTCTCTCTAAACTCAATAAGCATGTCCTCAGGTGAGGATAAAAAAAAATTAAAATATAGGGATGGCTGTGAGAATTTAATGAGATAATGCAAATAAAGTGCTCAGCACCAACATCTATGACTATTATAATTTGGTACCCATTATCTTCTGTCTTCTCTTCCTGACCTACCATCTCATTACCACCACCATTAAAACCCCTGCTAGTGCCACAACCACTTTCCTAGGATTTATCACACATGTCCTATAAAAAGAAGCTCAAGTTAGACAACCTTCATGAAGAAATCTCCAACCATTCTAGTCCATGTTTATATTGAATTTTTAATGTAAAGAGGTTCAGTTTCACACAGGTTAACACAATTTTTTAATCTAGAAAATAAAGGATTTAGTCAGAATAGGCTTTGTAATACTGAGGGAAAAAATAATCCTAAAATCTCAGTAGCCAAATACAATGAAAGATTTGTTTTCTAGCTTACACAAAGGCTCCTGGAGGTGCCCAAAGCAGCTGCCCTCTGTACTCCATACTCCATGATTCAGGATTCTGTCTTTTCACCATCATTATGGTTTTCGATACATGGATTTGCCATCAGGGAGGAGACATAAATTTCTGTTATTTATAAGCCATCCAATCTGTGGTATTTTGTGATAGCAGTGTGAGTGGACTCGGACAGTCATGAAACGTCCTCCATGATGGCCACATCTGGAAAAGAAGGGAAATGGAGAGCTGTGCTCCAGCTCTTAAACGCTTCCACCAGTATGTGACGCCATCCCTCCCATTCACATTGTTTTGGCCAAAGCAAGTCGCACCATCTACCTAAAGTGCAAGGGATTGAGGAATGCAATTTTACCAAGCACCCTGAAGAGAGAGGAGCCAGAAATATTGGTGAACAGCAATAATATCTATGACTAGGAAACGGAACTAGATAGACTTTAAGATCCTTCTGGATCTATTATTCCAATTATTTCACATGTGTTTTCCTTTTCAGTAAGTTTGAAAAATCCTTGAGTACAGGAATTATGTCAGATACATCTGATTTATGTCTCATAACACATAGCGCAGGGTAAGGCACATGGTAGTCAGCAATTAATTGAATGACTTATGCTTAATTAGGATTTGAGAAGAAAATGGACTATTAGCCAAATTGCATTTAACATGCATCCACTACGTCCAAAAGGTGTATATTAGTTTTGGGGGGGTTTTGAGAGAAAATAAGAGATGTAGTCCCTTTTCTTAAAAAAAAAGTTTATCTTCTAATTGGGTGCTAGATTAGGAACACTTTTGGAAACTACTAATTTATATAAACCTATGGACAAAATAACTTAGTGCCGTTGAAGGTGGTAAGAAATGATGCATTATGGGCTTGCATACTTGTTTTTCTGAGCTACTGACCTTTTGCTTGTAACACAAATGTGAACTCTGTCAGAGTACTGCGACTTCTTTGGGATATAGTTTTAGGTTTTATAACTGTAAAATGCAATTTGCCACCTTGGATTTGCCTTGGCTGAGAAGTTAAGCCAGGGGATGAGCTCATTAATAAAGTCAGCTGCTAAGGGGAGTGGCGAGTCCAGAGAAGGCTAAATTTCAGGAGGGTGAGAAACCAAAATTGCCCCTTCATTCTTGTAATTTAAGAACACTGAGTGGGGTGGGGGTGGGGTACGGTAGAGTTACCAGTGAAATTTTCAAACTTAACAAGTGTAACTAAAATCTTTTGTTTGTAAGATGCCAACGAAAGAGAAATAAACTCCAGAACCATCTTGAGAGGCTGTGGGAATAGACAGAATATATGTGCTTTTATGTATGACAGTGAAAGGGGAAGCTGGTGGGGAAAAACAAATCCACTCCCTTTCAGGGTGATCACCTGTTGGGTCTGTTGGGGACTAGAAGATGACCTGAGAGTCCTGGTTCCAAAGAGTCACTGCAGGTCCAAAGGCCCCTGTCCTAAGGGCAATTGGGATGGTGGAGGAAGCCCTGTTCTACCCTGTACCAAATCATGGTACATCCACATGAAACACTTCGTACAACTCCGTGCCTCTTCTGTAGGAAGAAACAGTGGTGGGAAGTCTCAATTAGAGGCCTGACCAAAAGGATCCAGACTGATCAGTGAGTCAAAATGCCAAGGAAGATACGACCTAAACCTGAAAAGCATGCCAGGAGACAATGAAACGATTTCCCTTAACACTTGTAAGAGCTGCATTAAGGACAAGAGCCAGAGAAAATTGACTGCATGTAACCTGTTTTCTGATCTCAAGCTCCCTTAGCTTATAAGGCTGTGTAGACAAAAGAAGATCTTAATTTTGCATCATCGGTGTACGTATAGCCCAGCGCCTGGCACATAGTAGGTCCTTACTAAGTAATCTGTAGAATGAGTGAATGGATAAATGCACTAATAAACAACCTTACTCCAAGTGATAGGCCAAAGTGAGAGAAGCAGTGAATAGGAAGGCCTGGTTTTGGTGTGAGCTCTGTTGCAAAGTAACCAGTGACCTTTTGTAAGTCTCTTAACCTCTTGGGGTTTCAGTTTCCTTCTCCGTGACGTGGGGCGACAGGGTCGGATGATCTTTGATGTGCCTCTGGGTCCTGTTATCAGTGGTACCTGCACGGACAATTGCTTAGTTAGGAAACATAGGATATTTATGGGAAAGTTGGCATCAAAGACAAACTACAACCTACTACCTAAAGTTTCTTTTTGTCCTTTTTGAGACAGAATTGGCTTAATTGGATGATCCGTTGTCCAAGCAAGGATGGTCCTTCTTTTTGGTCCGTGTTTGCTGTTTGAACACAGAGAGCTAAGTTTCTTTTAATATTTGAATCTCCAGTAACTAGGCCAGTGCTTTTGATGAAGAAATGTATACTTATTTTTTTCTTTTTTCTTTTATGTATTTATTTATTTTTTATTCCATTGGGGTGACACTGGTTAAAAAATCATATAGGTTTCAGGTGTATGATTCTATATGTATCATCTGTACACCATACTGTGTGTTCACCACCCAAGGCATGTCTCCTTCATCGTCATTTATTGCCCCATACACTCCTCTACTTCCGCCACCCCCTTATCTTTATTTTTTAAATTGGAGTTAGTTATGTTATTGTACTCTTATCGTTTCTTTCCTTAAATATAAAAAGTAAGGGAGCTGTTTCTTTTCATTTTCTTCACCTATATATCACAAAAACAAACGACCCCCAAAACCTGGGTAGAAAATAATCCAGCTTAATCTTCCTTCATCTTAGCCCATAAGATTGTGATAATAAACCATGTGAAATATGAATCACCTGAGATGGCCTATATATTTAAATGCAGATTCCTAGATATAGCTCCATACTGACTGACTTAGAAGAGAGTCTTCAAGTATTTGAGAACCTCCCTCTTTGGGCAAGAGGTGAGAAGGAAACAGAAATGTTAAGTGATAACGGTGATGAGCATAAGTTGACATTTTATCAGTGTAGAGTGAGGCCAGTTATACTGGCGACATCACAGGACAGCATCCAAGCGCCACCCAGGCCTCTCTCTAGGCCTCTGTGCATCACAATTCACTCCATCCTGAGCCAGTTTCAAGCACTCTGATACGGTATACAGAAACAGAGGTGTGACTGAGCTGCCAGGAATTTAGTATCAGTGAGCAAAGGTAGGCGACCGAAACTGATTAGTAGTGGGAATAGAAAAATATTTATGTGGCTCAGAGTTGTTCATGGGAAAAGGGGTCTCTTTTTTATCTCCCTGACATGGCAGAAGGCATTCCGTAGCCAAGGGCACCTGGAGTCAACTGTAAATTGTTTCCCTTGTTGTCATTTTGAAATATGCAGAGTAGAGGAATGGAGAGGAGGAGAGCCTGTCTTCATCATACTGAGATCGGCAGCAGCTTCTCTTTCTTTCCCCACTTCTTCCAAGAGTGCTAATAGTCTCCCCAGGGGTCACCTGGAGGGTGAAACCATTCACTTTATTTATTAAATTCTCTTGAAGTTAATTTGGTTTTACATGCACACCTTATAAAGGGCCTGGGACCAGGTGTGTTCTGGCTTCATCTCTGACATCAGTAGAATATGTTTCTGTCCTCTCTTTATTCATCTTCCTATCATTCTCTATGGGTAAATTTAGTTCCCAGTTTTTAGAAAAGGCAATCCAGTTCAAGGAATATTAATGCAGGAAATTTTATGTGAAAGACAATCTTCTAGGCACTGAAGGAGACCTAAAAAGTGACAAGAATCTAAACTAGGAAATCACAATTTGGCATTAAGTCACTTGCAGCAACAACCTTAATCAAGGTAGATACAAACAGGAGGCTAGACGAGGGAAGAGATTAATTTCAAATGCTAGAATTTGGAGATACTTTTTGGAGTTGAGCCTGAAGGACATAACTGGAGTTGCTCACACAGTGTAGCAACAGCGAGACAGTGGACACTGTAGGTGCTCACTAGGCTAGAGACCCAGAGTTTAAGGACAAGTTCACAAAATACCCACACTTAAACTGAAGCAAACAGAATGAACAAAAACAAACCAAAAAAAGTTTCCTTATTTTCAGAATATCCATGATCTGGGCTGCTGTAAATAGGGTGTCTCTTAAATTCTATCTGTATTAGAATGCTTCTCAAATCAACTTTTTTTTTTCCCATTGCTTTTGGAGAGAGAGGAAGGGAGAGAGAGAAACATCAATGCAAGAGAAAAGCATCAGTGGGTTGCCTCTGGTAAGTGCCCAGATTGGGGATCATATCTGGGGGGATCACATGTGCCCCAGCCAGGAATCGAACTTGCAAACCGTCAGCTACTGGATGATGCTTCAATCCACTAAGACACACTGACCAGGGCACCTCTCAAATGAACTTTAAAAGACATGGTATTTTCATAATCTCATTGAATTGACTAAAGAATAATGAGGGTGCATTACCTTCTATAAATGATAGCTCTGGTGTCATAGTAGGAATGTGGGGGTCTGCACGGAATCCAGAAAAGTTAGAGGAGACTGAAAGCTTTTCAGGTTTCCTTTTAGGCAGTTATCCAAGATGTGTCGCTAAAAATAATTTATGTATTTTGCTTAGCTCAACAAAAATAATGCTTAAGAACTCCTAAGTCTCTTTGTTCTAATTGTAGGTTAAATTACATTTATGTTTTGCTTTTATTTTCCTCAATTTCATAATTAGCTATGATGAAATTACGTGTGTGTGTCTTTGTTCAAAGATATCAAGGTATGTGCTATCTAATATGCACAGATATTATATTCAGGTATTATATATAGATTTTTCCAGATATTTCTCATGTACAAATAAAAAAACCAAACCAAAATCACCTAGGAAGAGGTCCTGAGCTACCTTATCAGGGAAACACTAATATATGTATTAAATTTTCAGCTGACTATAATAGAACATGGTTGTCTAGTGAAGAATAAGCTGTATTTCTATGTATTTTTGTATCTTCCCAGTGTACTGGTACAGCTTAATTTCTGTATCACAGTAGTTCTATCACACAGTGGAGTTTTATCTTTTTCTAATTTTTGGACAGGAAAAAAATTCGCTGAAGAACACGAAATCGCCAACAGTTATACATATTGACACATCAAGAAGGAGTTTGACTGAAACTCTTGAGAACAAGAAATTCAGAATTAAGGTTAAAATGCGTTCCTTAACTCACCCAAGGTGCCCTGCAGGGATCCTAGAGCAGTGGGTGGTCTGTCAGTCCATTTGTGCAGAAACTGTAGGCTGAGAGAGCAGACAGAGAGAAGGAGATTTAGGCTTCATTTTGACTTGTTCATCTGAGCTAGTGCAGTGCGCTCCAGGTCAATGTTCTGTGTTCAAAGGGCCCGCCCTCCTTCCCTCCCTCCTCCCTCCTTTCCTTCCTTTTCATAGCTTAACAAGCTTTTGATGGTGCTCCTGGAAAAACTAACAGTTGCCCTGGGGACTTGAACAACACCCTGTGTATGCTGCATAAATTTCTTTTAGCTGCAGGTAAACCAAAAGTTATGTTAAGTGAGAAAGAAAAGGTAGCAGCTGCTGAATTCCTTTTGCTAGCCCAAGGAGACTTCACACTGCATGTTACAAGCTGATTGGCAAATTCTTAACCTCCTTTGACCTGTAAAGATAAGAAGGAAAAATCCTAAGCCTTTTTTCAGGGGTATCATTCCTTTCATAGTTTAAAAAAAAAAAAAAGGAGGAGATGATTTCATTTTTTCTGTTATTTGTCAAGGAGAATGGTCTGGTAGTAAAAGAATAAATCGAAAGGAACTCAGGTAGAAAAGGCCTGAGTGCTGGGAATGTAATTTTACAAGACTCGTTTCCTTTGCTCTGTGTTTTTCTCCTTGAAGGAGATAACTCGATTTTATACTTTACTGTCTTATTAACAGAATGCACTTTGGAACCCTGCCACTGCTAACAGTATCAGAAGGATTTAAGGCTGCTGAAATACACTTGAAGATTTAATTCTGCTGACTTCAGCTTGGATCTGGAGTACAATCTAACCATAGATTAAGTGTTTAGCACTGTATATTGCAATTGGCGCTCCTGGTCATAAATAGTCATGTCTGTTTCTGTTTCAGACAGCTCTCCACGGGCTTCCCCCTCAGTAGAGCACACAGCGCTCGCTCCCCAAATGAGGTTATTCTGTATAAGGCTACCCCTTGTATAACTCTTTTTATAGACTCAAGCCTCTGCTCTGCTGTGCAATTCATTATAAACTCCCTCATGCACTCTGAGATAACAAACACTGGGTTACTGAGAAGAGCCTTCTAGAGAGGGAAGCTGGTATTTCCTCCCAGACAATATTTAATCTCATAGCAGCACTGACTAATAAAAGCAAAAGATCAATACAAAGCCATATTGCCAGGATGAAAATTTACTAACATAGTCATTCATAGCACAGGAACATCTGGTTAAAGCTTCAGGGCTCCCTCACTTTCTTAGTTATGATTTTATGGGTCTCTCCAGACTCCTTTTTAGGATTTTAGCAGGCATTTATAGCAGGCTGGACATTTTAATCTTTTTAATGTGGTTATCTGATCTCTGCTTGGCTTTCTCACACTGACTGGTCATCTTCTCCACTTCTCGCTTATTGCACTTGAATCAAGTTATGATAAGCTCACACTGTAATAGCCCCTAGTCCTAAACGGGTCTAACTTCATGTAAGTGGCCTCCTGAGCTGCTATTTATGGTCATTTCTGTGAGGCACTGTCTTTAAAGCCTTGGCATTTAGTGCCTTCTTCCTATCCCCATGACTTGGAATACATAAGGACTATTATAAATCACATAGCCATGCCCGTAGATATACACTTCGCTATAAGAGATTTCTGAGGCCTGAGGGGCAGGCTGAGGAGTTTTGGTTTATGGCCCTGAACCAGACAGACACACAGGAGGTTGGCTGGGTGACTTGGTACCTGTGAGAGCCCAGCACGATTCTCTCATGTGGCCCTCAGTATAGTGGCTTTGGTGTGGAATTTGTTTGTGGTTAAATTTGCTTGCTTAGTATGAATCAGAATTTGGTTCCCTCTGAAGACACGTTAACTTAAAAGTAGTAGGTAGATGAAATACTAAAATCCACAAGATAATTCAACAAAGTGACCTGAAGTATAGAAACTAAACGTAAGCATAGTGTTTTATCTAATGTTTCAACAAACCTAAAACATCATGATACTGGAAGGAAAGGAGGAGTAACACCCACTATGTGCAGGTCCCTTAACATATATTGGCATATTTAATTTTGTAATTATCTGAGGTAGATAGCCTCTAAACTAGGACCTGCTTGAACACTGACTACAAAGTAGGAGCTGGGCTGAGAGTTTAATACAATGATCATTTCATTGGTTCCTCATAGCATTCCACTGACTTAGGTATTATTCTTATCCTCATATGGCAAGTGAGGGAGTCGAGTCTTATATTAAGTAACATGTATGAGTCGAACAGCCAGCAAGTGGCAGCATGAGGATTCAAACCCAGTGTGTCTAACTGCCTTTCCGCACGATGAACAACATTATCACAGTCACTAAAAACATTCGTAAATATGTACAAATTATTCATGTAAAAATCTTATAAAATTCCTTTGCCATTTTTCAATAATGGCTGGTCATGTACTTTTGTTGAAATGAAGCACACCAGACTCATTTCAGGAGATAGGAGTCACCACATACCTTCAGATAAAAGCAGCAATGAATTAATTTGCTTAGTTACACATTCTTCAGAGGAAGAAATTGAAATACAGTTTTCACTTGATTACTTTGCTCTTTATTACCTGGGCAAACCAAACTAGTCTCACATATGTTCTCTCCCTTTCTCTCTCTCTCTCTCTCTCTCTCTCTTTTCCTTTGACAATGTCTTGGACAAGCTGTGAACAAATGACTTCCCCTCCACCCCCACCCCATCACCACAGGTCAAATAAGATGGAGAGAATATTCACTGCAGATGGGGTAGCTTGTCATGCATCCGTTCTCAAAATTGGCTGCCTGGCACAGAAGATGATTTAAGTAAAACTGAGGTAATTTTCAAAACTGAAACTTAAGCTGTTTAGCACTATGAGCCAAGAGCTGTTTGTCTTGGACCCCCAACGCTTTCTTGGCGCCCCTTAGCAGCTCAACTGTTCTTCGGTCACATTAATTAGCTCTATTGTTCTAGACATGAAGGATGGATGGAGGGCACAGGGCTCTGGCAGCCCAGCCCATAGCTCACCTCCACTCTCAGAAACATTTCCCAGCTACGTTCTGGGGAATATTATGGGTCAGAAACACCCAGGGGCCGGTCGCCTACACAGAGCAGTTCCCCTCCCTGCCTCCCCGTAGAATGACCCAACAATCTTCTGTGGCACAGAGAGTTTTGAGGACAAAGCGGGGACAGAAAGCAAAAAAGAAGCCAAAGATAGGCAGAGCTCCTGGACAAAAAGGCAGAGCAGGTAGTGAAGGAAGAGCACGTGAGAATGAGTTCCTGAGTGCTAACCCTCGCCCATCCCCCGTAGCCACTGCCCAGGCTGTTGGGTGATGACACATTCCCCTTGGAACAGTGCCCAATCTCTCCAACAGCTGTGCCCAAAAGGCCATCAGATCCAGGTCCTGGCAGCTGGTGAACCTCCGTTCAGCCAGCTCCTGCCTTGAGGAACCTTTAGTACCCAAGAGAGGAATGCAAGGATAGAGTTTCTGAGTGCCAGAACTTGACCACAGCTCCCAAAGACGGACTCACAAGCACCCACATATCACACAGCAGGATATGCTTTATATACAGCAAACACTGTGCTCCCATTCCTTTCGAGTTTGAAGAAAAACCAGCTGTGAGTTCTTCTCTGAGGTGCTTTCTCTCAGGAGTGGAAGCACTCCTATTTCCTTCCCTGAAGCCACACTAAGGGATTCTGTCAACATTATAAAGAAGACCAGATTGAAAAGAGTGACCGGAACGTTCTTTGTAATTGCTCTTTTTCCTGGGGTAGGGCTGGGTGGGGGTCATGGAGGATTGGAGGAACAGGATAAATAGCTTCCAGAAGTCTACACCACCTGCCCTGTTACATCAGATTTTGTTTTTAGCAATGAGAGCGAGGTGTGATAGAGCCTGGTAATAATGAGACAGTCATTCTAGCGTTCCAAGTGGCTTTCTAGTGATTTCTTGTGATTTCTTTCATCACAAGTGGGCCTGAGCCCCAGTCTGCAGTCACACAGCCCTGGGCTTCCATTTTAGCTGAAACATTTAACGTCAAGAATGTCCTTGGCCAAATAAAATAAATTCTCTTAGCCTAAACTGACTCACCTGTAAAATGGGACTAACAAAGCCAAATTCTCAGCCTTGTCATATAAAGACTAAATAAGACAGTGTAGGCAAAGTTTCTAGCAGAGTGAAAACTCCTTCAGTGCGGGTTTTCATAATTAATAAGATTAACATGTTGCATTCACAATACTGATGCATATGCAAATTTCCCATCTCTTGCTTCTTAGAGGCAAGCTCCTGCTATAGCATCTCTGCAGAGTGCTGGATACAAAAAACCCCTGTTCTGAGAACCGCTGAAGTGCTTCGTTCCCTTTCCCCGACTCGGCTCTGCAGTGCCCTGTCAAAACATCTGGCCCCTTTTGTCCTGCACTATTAAAGCCAGTCCCCATCACGAGGCACTTCCTGGTGACCTAAACTTTTTTTATTATTATTATTCACCTTAACACTTCAAGATGATTAGAGCTGAAAGGGTAAGAGCCAAGATGAAGGGTGAGCTTTTCTTTTCCAGCAGCTAGTTTGATTGCAACAGCCCTTGAAAAAAAAAATTAAAAAATTTTAAAAACTAAGAATGAAGGTAGCATTGATTAGTTTTAAAAGATTCCTTTCCCTGGCTGAAGATTAAGACTTCAGTCAAACAAGGCTGGTATCTGGCAAAACATTCTCAGTGGACTAAAGTGGCCGTTCCTTTATCTGGAATATTCTCCCAACCAGGTGCATACAACATTGTCATACAAACTCTGGTTTGTGTTCTTGTTAGGAGAACTGAGGTTTGTCAGGAATTCAGGGTCCTAGTGCAAATGTGTACTGCTTCTTTCCCACAGCCAACCTGCGTGGTTTCTCCAAGATAAATTGCTTGAAGTAAAACTCTCAGTAAAGAGTATGTCTGAATGGGGAACCTAAGGAACAAAACTTCACGATGTTTTTTTGTTTTTTTTTTTTGTCTACATTGACTATCCTTTGCTGTGGATTAGACCACTGCCTATTACAAATTCAAATCCTATCTATATATTGTTCATGGTTCCTTTGTGTCATCAGGAAATTAAAGTTTGCAGCTGGCCCCTTCATCTTGGCTAATCATGCGGACATAAAGTCCTTAAAGGCCCTCGGAGTGGCCCCTGCCGGGGCCCCACTCAACACTTCTCTTCGGCAGGACATTGTTCTTCAGCTGTGTTTTCATCCTCTGCCCCCCTTGGGTATTAAGCCCTTGCTGCTTTGAGCCCGGCATCCGACTGTCATGCGTCATTTTATCATAGGCAGTCCAACACCCACAGGAAACCATGTCCCCATGCTGAGCCCGGCAACCAGTTGGAACCGTTTTCTGGAGGGCCAGGACCTACTCCAGCTTCTTGGAATGGCACATCTGAAGATGGACATGGGTAGCCAGGGCAGAAGAGAGTGGGGTCCTTACTTCCTCAGCCTGATGAGAGGGGGTTTCAAGGCACACTTTCTCAGAGCCAAAAGAAGGTAATTATTTGGACCTTTTAGGGAAAATGAGGGCTACAGCAGGGCAGCTGCCAGTTTGCCAGCTCCTCGCAAACTGACAGGACGCACTCTGAAACCCTAAGTCTCCTCTCAGGGACCTCTCAATATCCGGCAGAGTTTACACCTGGCTTCTGAGATTCCTTGAATTAATTGAATTCTCATTAGAATACTTCCTGCCTTCCCTTCCGCCCTTAGCTGTGCATGACTTAAAGTTCACAATGGAGTGACGGGGCTTACCAAATCAGGGTACCTGGGGGCTTCGATTTCCTTGCCATGCCCTTGTGTGCTTTCCCTCCTCCCTGTGGGGGCCCGGCTCTACCATTCTTAGAGAGGAATCCAGAAACCTTCCACTCACCTTTCTTCCAGAACTTACATTTATTCCATTATTGCAAGCATTTCATTATTTGTTTTGTCTTACGCATGATGTTCAGCCTAAGGTTCTTTACTTTCTTTTGCATATTTAGTAACACATTTTTTTTCTTTTTCAATGACTGTATTTCCTTTTGTCATCTCACTGGTTTTAAAGACTCTGTTACCTTTAGTATATTGGAAATTGTGAGTATATTTGTGAGGCCCATGATGATAAACACTCATTGTCCAGGAGGCCAGAAAATTCTACGCTCTTAAAAGCTCATTCCACACATGTGTGCTACAGCCACGTACTGTACATTTGTAACCATATCTACCATACGTCCATTTTAAGATACAGCCCTGCCTTTATGTTTACCATCTGGGACAGTTCAGTGATGTAAACCATTTTATATATCTCCCACAAAGTTGTGGCTATTTTGTTATGTTGAAGCTAATTCGTTCTTCTTCAAGGGATCTCATTTCACTTCTGATTTGCCTTGGGATTGTATCACATTTACACCCGACATAGCATCATAGTGACATCACCCTGGTTAGAAAATACAAAGAAGAACGTTTATGGCAGAGGAATGCTACGCCATGTAATCAGCAGATTTCTCAGCTGCACAAGTCTGGGAAGGGGATCTTCCAAGGTGGACGTTAAGATTTCTATTTCACTTGGTAAAAATGCACTCATTTCCCAACATTCAACTCATTTTACTTTTTCGCTACCTTTTGCAACATCCCACTCTTCGCCACCTGTAAATCATGTATCATCGTCTAGCAGAGCACCTATAAGTTTTTATGAACAAACTTTTTTGCATATCTGCACCCCTAACTGATGACAACTGCTTGAGGCCAAGGACCATGTGTAACTCAGGATCCTATTCCCTTCACCTAGGAGAGTGACTACAGGTTGAGTAAATGAGTGACTGAGCACATAAATGTCCCTTTTATGCCAAACTGAAATATGACCCTTTATTATACCAGCCGAGAGGCCAGGAAGGAGGCTGTGACTGCACGAGCCATTCCTTCTCTACCTCCAGCCTTCACAAGGCGTCTCCAAGCTCAGGACCTCCCTCCCAGCCAACCATGTTGTCTCCCACACAAACCCGCCCTCTTCACCCTATTTTCTCCTTTTCATTTTCTGATCTCAGGTTAAACATTACTTCCTCAAGAAGGTTTTATTCTGATGCCTGAACATAAATTTGATCTTTTGGATTTTTCACGCTCCCGTGGTGCCAACACGTCCTGGTGACACAACATCACACTATGTGTTGTGGGGTTAGAGGGACAGGCTGCCTTCTGTAGGGCAGGGGAGAGAGTGGGTCTGGGTGAGGCTGGCTGGAGGGAGCAGGGATGGGGAGAGGGAGAGGGACTGGGTTGGGCATGCTCAATTTCTTCTTCCCTTCTCACTATTGAGACAGTTCACTTTTTCGCCCCTGGGAGAAGCATAAGCATGGGAAGAAGGGCCAGAGATGAGCGTTTGAGTTCCTCCTGATGCGTGGGAATTCCCTCCTCTCTGTGGAACTGCCTTCTTCCCTCCCCCGGCTCCAAGAAGCTGCTGATTTAAAATATAAACTCACTGTTAAAGTCAGAAAATACATCTTCCTTATTCCCCACTGTACCCCTGACCCTAGCAGAGAGCTTGTCACACAGTAGCTGCAATAATTTATCAGTGAAAAGAGGAAGAGGTAGGAAGGAAGGAAGGAAGGAAGGAAAGAAGGAAGGAAGGAAGGAAGGAAGGAAGGAAGGAAGGAAGGAAGGAAGGAAGGAAGGAAGGAAGGCAATAATGTTTCTTTATCGCATACACTCTACCACCATTAGGGATACAACCAGTATAGCTCTATTTTAGTTCTAAGTGAAGAAGACAGAAAAGGCTGTATTAAATCTAACTGATTTGAGAAAAACAAAAGCAGTAGAGTCCTCTCTACCACACACACACACGCGCGCGCGCGCACACACACACACACACACACACACACACTAACACCTATAGGAGACATCATTTCCATGCTGCAGAGTTCACATTTGACACAGAGCTGCCACCTCAGGCAAACTTCCTAGGGGGATAAATGATAGTCTTCAGAACCCAACCATTTTATGTTTTCATTAATAAGTTCAAAGATATTGGTGATTCCAAAGCCTCGACTAATAATTCTAACTTACTTTTACATAGATTCCTACTAAGTGCTTCTTTTGTTATTTTAACAAACATGTTCTAAGCCTTCATCGAATGTAAGATCCCTATACATGTGCCGGGCACAGCCTGCTCATGACATGGGCCTTGCTCTTAAGAAGTGCGCTGCCTACTGGAGAAGGCAGGCAAGGAAATAGTCCATTATAATTAAGTACCTAGAGAAACTTCCCAGAGAAGGGGACACGTAAGCTGAGCCTTAAAGGATGGGGACGAAAAGCCAGAGCTAGGACCAGAGGAGTTCCAAGCAAAGGCACTGACACCTGCAAACTCCCAGAAGGGGAAAAAGACTGTGACATGGAGGGTAGTGGAAAGTAACATGGGATCCTCAGGAGACTGGTCTGTCTACCAAGGGGGGTGGGGCTGTGATTTCTGTCCTTTTATAGAAAAAGTAGCACAGGTCATCTGAGCCCAGCTCGGGTTCCCTGTGGAGTCCACCGAAATGCTAGAGCAAGTTCCTCTCACTCCTAACAAACTGGGATAAGGCCTCTTCCGCCTGCAGCCAGAGGAGGCCTGTTGCTGGGGAGTTAAACATAGGCGCAGGGGGCACAGGCTAAGGACTGCTTTAGATAAACAGCTGTGACATAGGAGCCTCTCAGGGACTCTTCAGGTTGGGGCCTGGCCTTTCCATTGTCTCCCACCCTTCTTCCATCAAATTTTATCACCTTTTTCATTCCTTTCCCATCATATGATATTCGTGGTAGATGCTATCGGCTTCCAGGCAAAGAGCCATTCTCTGCTTTCCTCCTCCCCATCAGACCCTCATGTGTTCGCCTCCTTAGACTGGTCTGCCCTTCATGGAAGACTGAGGCTTTCCCCAGTTCAGGGTGGCGAGCCCCTCCCAGCCCAGGGTGGGGAACCACGAATGTCATGGACTGACAAGAACTGATTTTGATGCAATTTCTCAGACAAGATGTGAGGGAAGGTCCATTGGGCTTTATTGAGAAGGAACACAAGGCAAAGTAGTTCCTATGTTTTTCTTCCAAATGTTGTCACTTGCATATGATACCTGTGGCGGTGGTTATGGACCCAAGAGGGGAACCAGGCTACGAGGAAAGCATATAAATACGCTGAAGATGGCAAAAGAGAAAAAAGAGAGAGAGTCTTCATTCTTGAAGTTATAGTTGACCCAACCAGTCCTGGAACCATCTTCCCCATGGGCTTCTCATTATTTATTGAAGAGACCTTTACCTGATATGTTTGTCACTTGTACCTTAGAACATCCTAACTGATGCACCATTAGAGTTCACTGGTCTCTATTTTAAAGAAAAGACAACTGAGACCCCAAGGCCTGAGAGACCCTTGCTTGGCTCAATGGATAGGAAACCCTGAACAGAATGCTCGAACTTCATGTCCAGGCCATTTCTCACTGCATTATACTGTGTTTATTCCTCTGGAGGATGGCTGCTGCTTTCCCAGGTCTCTAAAAAATATTCATAGGCACTGGTGGAAGCCCACTAACTTTACACCAAGAAACAAGATAGGATCACGGGGAAGGTGTTTTTAGATAGGAGCCATTCACGATTTCTCTAATTTGGTATTTGGAAATGTTTATTCCCTGACTCCTTAGAGATGTTCTGTCTTTTGATTCCGTTTGTTCATTGCATACCTATTTTGCTAGATACTGGACATGACATGGTGGCTAAAATGTAAGCCTCAATTTAAAATACCACCATCCTCTTTCTGTTTCTGTAAAGTTGAACCTTCCTCCTAAAAAGGGAGAGGGATCTCAAGGTCAACAAACAGAAATGAAGAGGGAAAGGACCTATAGCTAAGGAAAGAAAGCAAAGTCTCTTCAGTCTCAACCAGACAACAAAGCAGGGAGACAAGAAGGCTTAAAGATCTGGTCTCCTCTGATGTGGCTTTGTCCCCAAGGGTCCATGGAGAGAGGAGATTGAAAGTTGCCTTTCCTTGCCAGGGTTTGTTTGCTCCTCTGGGACCTGGACAATTTGGCTCAGTTTTGAAGCATTTGGGAATTAATGCAGCCTTAAGCATAGCTGGAAAGAGACATGCTCCAGTCCCTAGAAGATGAAGATAGACTGAGTGCCAATGGCAGAATCTCAGGGGAACTATTGTAATAGGTTCCAAGTTTAAGGTAAACAAGTTAAAACTTATATTTGGGAACTGTTTCTCTTGGGAATTCAGATTGCCTTGCAACTCCATTCATGGGTGGAATGTTTCCGAAGGCATCTGGGAAACTCACATTCCTCTCCTCTGTGATGATAGGGTTGGGTACCGCCAGAGCATTGCTTGAGACCATCTTAGTCTCAAGATAGGTCTAAATAAAAAGACTCTCTTTGATAATTGACAAAGTTTTCTTTCTGAGTGGGTTTGGTCTCTCAGATGACAACGCTCAAACCTGGAAAGGTGAGGTAGCCCGCAACCGAAGCATGTGCCCTCTTGATAACTTAGAAACTCATCATAGCCTTCTTGGGCTTCTCTACTGAGAAATAAGGAGAGACATCAATCTGGACCAAAATCTGACAAGGGGGAACACGTTCCAGCTCTGGGATACTGTAAAAGAGTATATGATGCTAACCTTTTAGTAGAGATTAAATGACATAAAAATAAACACTGATGACATCCTTAACAAGGAAGAGAAGTCACAGAAGGAAAGTCTGAGCATGAAGATGAGGAAGGTGTGATGCACCTGCCTTGCTTTGTAGATCAGGATAAAAGTAGGTGGGAGTGGAGGTTGAAGTGGTTTCATGTTGCAGAGATCAAGAGGGAAGTCTCTAGAAACAGACTACTAGCCCACTAACTAGCTTTGTGACCTGGACAAAGTCCCTCGCATCTGTGTTGTTCAGTTTTATCCCTCTAACATGTAATGATGGCTACCTCTGTGTCATAGACTTATTATGAGGATTAAATAAATGAGTTAGTAGATGCAAAGTACTTAAAAAACAAAACCAGGCATATAATAAGCACATCATAACTGTTAGTGTTAAGGGATAAAATCTTTTTTCAAGCCAACTTATCATCTTCTCTTCCTCCCGCTGCCTCTGCAAGCTACCCTCCTGCTGTAGCACTGTGCCAGCCTCCTTTCAGAAGGGCGGGGCCAAGAATTCTCCTTAATTTATGACTCTCTGCAACAGCTTTGGTGGTGGTCTCTGGATGAAGGCATCGGCCATGCTGGAAGCAAGCACACTTCCTGAGCTGTCGGAGGCACTCAGTGAATGCTTGTTTTTTGTGTTTTTGTTCTTTTTAAAGATTTTATTTATTTATTTTTAGACAGAGGTGAATGGGAGGAGAAAGAAAGGGAGAGAAACATCAATGTGTGATTGCCTTTCATGCCCTCAACTGGAGACCTGGCCCACAACCAAGGCATATGCCGTGATTGGGAATCGAACTGGCAGCCCTTTGGGTCTCAGGCCAGGGCTCAGTCCACTGAACCGCATCAGTCAGGGCTCAGTAAATACTTGTTGAGGAGACCAGGACACTGACCTGCTAGAATAAGAGGGAAAGTTGCTGAAGCCATATCTAGGAAAGAGAGATGACAATGCTCAAACCTGGAAAGGCGGGGTAGCCCGTCAAGCTTCTCAAACCTCTCATAATTATGTTTTCTACTTACTCCCTCATGGAGGCGCTAAGGAGAGAGTGACAGGAAGAAGAAGGGAGCCAGGCATTAATGTCTAGGAAGGAGGAAGGAAGTGGGAGCTGACCTTGAGATTTCTATCCCTTTTTAGGAAGAAAGTTCAAATTTACAGAAGCAGAAAGAGAATGGTAATGTTTCAAATTTACACGTATAAGGCAGGATGGAGTCTGTTTTACTCACCGTATTATCTCCATGCCTAGCAAAGTAGGTGTGCAACAAACAAATGTACCTATTTTGTGTGTGTCAATGAACTAGGCATATTACATATTTTACTTTACATCTGACACCAGATCTACCAGGTAAGTATTACTGTCCACACTGTTTGGAAGCTATCTTGTCTAAGGTCACTCTGTGATGATCTGCAGAGCCAAGAGTTAGTTCCATGTGTTTGACTTCACAGCCCCCAATCTTTCTGCTGCACCTGCTAACAGAGTTTTCTCTAATTTTTTTCAACATGAATTAAAGTATTAAACTGGGGATTCTGGATGTTCTACAGACATAAAGGATGGCAAAGGCGCTGACTGTCTTCTTCCCTTTTTTAAATAGGATTGAATCATGACTTCAAATTTTGGCTATAGCCCTTTTCCTCCGCCACCGCAGCCCCACTTCCCAGCCCACACATGTCCACACACTGCAATCCAACTGTTTATGTCAGTAATTACTCACACTTCTTTAACCATAATTTCTCAGAGCTGTGAGAAAAACAAACAGAGTGCATTTGTAACCTGCAGGGTGGCCTCAAGTTCCAAGGTAAATTCAGGGTTCGTCCTGCATTATGTTAACACTGCCATGGCCATCAATAAATACCACCATCCCAGCCTCATATCTGGCCTCCACACTCAGAATAGGGAGTAACTACAAGGTCTACTTCAGCTTCTTTTTTTTTTTGTCAAGAAATGCCATGTTCAGTTGGAATGGGGAGAGTTTCCTCAAAATAGTGATTAGACGGAGACCTTCCCTGGGACCTTTCAGCCACCCCGCCTCAAGGTGGCCATAGGTGGCCTTGTGTCCCGGCCTAAAACCTTTACATCTGGTTCTCTTACCCTCCTCCTGCTCCATCCTTTAAAAAGGTATTGGTCATTGAGTATTCTTCCCTTTGGAAGTCCCTAGCAGCTGTAAGACACAAAGCTGTTCAAGATCATGACAGCTGTCCTCTGGTATGTAAGCCCTTACCCAGCAGAGGTCGCCACCCCAAGCTGCTAAGAGCTTGGCGAGGGGTTTATCACCCCCACTTTGTGCAGCGACTGACCTTGTAAAGGCCCCATAGCCATACACATGCCATTGTCTGATTTAGTAGCACCTCTTCTCTTGCATTACATTTATAATTCATTTATGTTACATACATAGAAAGAGGGTTAAGGGCATTATCCATTGAAATGTAATGTCTAATATCAAATGTTGAGTAAGGGATAATTTGGTAAATCTTTTTTAATTGCTTTTCCTTGCGATTCCTATAGGAAAGAGGAATTATAAATAGTAACCCCTTGCCTTTGCGGGCTGTTCTTATCTCATAACGTAACACTGCACACGGTGCCCTGTCTCCTGCAGAGGGTCACAGGGAACAGCCAGCACTTGGGCTCGGCTCCCTTGCTCCGTATGTCATTATCGGAGCTCTGGCGGCCAGATTCCATATGCTGCTTACACTTAAGTTTTCACATCCAGTTTCCTCACCTCTTTAAGTTTTGCCAAGCATGTGCTTCTCCTGCCTTTGGGGGGATATTTAAGTGCAATGTGTAGAAAGCTACAATGTGAAGAACTGTGTTGGCAACCCTACGTAGTATTGAGAAAATTCACCCTATTACATCAAAATTGTGGTTATTTTACACACTGTCAACACCAATGCGTGATTCCTAATAGATACTTTTCTTCTTTCAAGTTGGGATAAATTGGCCCAGACCCTCACTGGAGCACCTCTTCTTATTTTTCTTCCTTACTGCTACTCGCCTGCTGTCACTGTTGGGCTTACAGCAGACACTCAGTCTTGTCTTCTCGTTCTAGGCCACTCCTTAACTCCCTTCACACTGTGTTTGTTTCTATACGGCCTCCGCCTATTATTTCCAAAAGGAGTCACCTGTCCCTGGAGCCAAGATAGGCTTCTTTTCCAGTATGTTCCAAGGTAAGACTATCCAATTTGGCCTCACTTGGTATCTCTTAACTTTTGCCCTTGGCATCCAGACAGCTCTTCGATTCTTAGGATGCTCGCTGCTGAACTTCCTGTCTATACAAAGGCGTCTGGGGAGCCTCTTGCTCCTCTAGCCTGCTTCTTCCTCCTCCCGGAGCTTTCCTTTCCCTTTCCATGCTGAGCAATTATTCTTATTAATTATTCCAGCTAGCAGTAATTATCAGCAGTACATGCCCCTAGCCACATTAATAACAGAAATCTCTAGGACACTGAGGAATCAGCTGGGAGGCCCCCTCCGCCTTTTGATTTGCAAGTTATGCTCTCTGCTATGCTCACACCCCTCCCACCATGCCCATGCTTTGCTCCTACTGGCCCCCAGTCGCTGCACTCTCCAGCCCTGTTTGATGGTGTGATAAAACAAGGACCGTGTAATCTAGACCCGGGCGGTTATAACTACAGTGGCGTGGGAGGCGTCTGAACCCTGGCACAGCTGAAAGCTGTCCTTAAGCAGCCCTCAGAGTTGGGTCCTGAACACCCTGTTAATCCTTTCACCCTTATTCGCCACGTTCTTAATTTGCATGTGCTCTTACCCTTTACTCATTTGTCTTGACTGTCATTTGTAAATAGTTTAAAAATCTCAATACAGGTGATTGTTGCTTTTAAAGTAATGCTCTTTCTTTGTTGGAAAAACTTTTAAATCTATTTGGTTTACATAAAAATTCAGGAAAAATAGCTTATTAAGGAAGTTTGTTAATCTCTACGTGGAAAACTCTGTTAAGGATGGCATTCTAAAAACTGGTGAACTGGCCCAGTTCACCTAAATATTTCAGAAGGAAAAGCAAATGACTAGCCTTATTGACAAATAGGTACAATTAGTTTAGAATAGTTTATATTTCTTCCCAAAGTAACTTCATGTACTGAAATGAATGTGCGCTTGAGAAATGAGATGCTGTGTTTCGCTAACATAGCTCCTCGCAGCACTTTGGAAACCATCTGACTGTTGGAACATTCTTTTTTTAGTCCAAACCAACAAAGTTTGAACACTTGGATGTAGTGTCAACTCTGACTTACTGCAATTGCAAACCATCAGCAAGTTTCCAGAGAGGCTGCAAAGCAAGGTGCTAATTTGCAGATGTTATAGCAAAGATCTTATTACTAAACCACCACAGGCCACATGTGGCAATGGTAAGAATCAGGTGGAAAAGAGAAAATGGTTAGCATTGTCAAAACAGTGCTTCTATCTGTTGCCAAGCGAACAACAAAAGAGATAAGGTAGTTTTGTTGTTTTCTTTTTCTTTCTTTCTTTCTTTCTTTCTTTCTTTCTTTCTTTCTTTCTTTCTTTTTTTCTTTCTTTCTTCTTTCTTTTTTCAAGATGGGTGGGGCAAGGAGGGGTATGTGAAGCAATCTGGAAAAGATACTATTTTCAGAGTGACACTATTTTACATAAAGGCACTTCAAAGAGCAAAGTAATAGGAAGCCGGCCTCATTCCGACATCCTGCATATTGGTTTGCAGCATGAAAGAGCAATGCATAATTGTTGAGGCCAGTGGTAAAAATTCAGCCCTTTGCAAATTTATTTAATTTAAATAAGCTTTCTCAACATTGGGGGAATGTGTTCTCTCAGTGTGCTTCATTAGTGTAGCTTACACCACAGAACTGGCTGTATTGAGAAAGATTGCACCATTATCAAATAATTAGGAATGCCTTAGCAGGTGCATACACTTACCTTAGTAATTAAACCCTTGTTAAAACACCAAAATCCAGAGACTTTAAATGGTTACAGCATCCCAGAGGAGGTAGCCCAGAAAGTGATTCTGTAAGGCAGTGTCATGTGGGAACAGGGATATTGAGCAGAGTCTCTTTTTCCTCTTGGGATGCTTACCAAGCACATCTGTGCACATCATGAGATGCAATAAAAATTGCAATGACAATGCTAGACAAACACCCACTGCATAAGACATTGGGCAGACCCAGTGCCATCCTGCTTGGAAGCAGATACTGTGTAAGTGGGTGTTGTGCTGCCATTGTTTCAAGCATGGGTCATGAGACAAAGAGGAAATAAAAATGAGAATCTCTGAGATAGCCCACTCCTTCACTTTAAAGAGAAAAGAGCTGCCGATACAAATGCTTCCATAAAATTTAACTGAAGTTTTCCTTTGGCAAAATGCAAGGTATGGAGAGCTTTGTTTTTCTCCCCAATGGCTTTTGAGGTACAGGCCCATATAAATATAACAAGCAGCCACCAATAAGCCAACATTCAAAAGTAGTTTCCTAAAATCTTGCTGCCAGAGTGATCCATATAATTACAAATTAGACCCATTTCCTGGGGTCTGGTTGCTTATGCAAGAGCTTGCCTTCCATATATAAATATAATTGTGATAAATCTGGACTCAACAGCCATGGGGCATTCCGAAGATGATATCTAGGGGTTGCCATGACAACTCCCTAGAATTCCTACTGTCTTTTCATGGTGGAGTTCCTAGGTAAAGCCTAGAAGGCACTTGAAATAAATCATCAAAAGGTAGGACAGCTGGAATTTGTCCATGGAAGAAATCCAAGTGTGTGAGTCCATAAGTCCTGTGGTAAGGAGGTTGTCACTTGAGGACAAATTTCCATCACTTTGTGGAATTTAAGCTGAGAATCTAAAGCAACAGGGTTTTTATAGAGCTTGGTATTCCTAAGGCTGAAATAATACAGTATTAATACTAAAATTCTCAGTCAACCACTGGCATCATAACTTCCTGGGAGCAAAATACCCTACATTCCTGGGACATGCACCAACTTCAGGAGTTCTGTGGGTCCAGCCATGTGACAAAAGTTGTCGTCAGCCCTATAAATGGCAACTGACTCTCATGTGTAACTGTTTTCACTGCAGAGATCACCTTTGGTCTGGGAGGCCTCCTGACTCCAGCAGCAGGGCTAGGTTGGTAATTATCTTCTAATTCTGGTTCTGAGGCTCCTCTAGCTGGGTCCTAGTTAACACCACCATTCATTTGCTCTGAGACCTTGGAAAAGTCTATAGTCATTTTCCACATTTGTAAAAAGGGATATTACCCTGAGCTAGATTGGTGATTGTGAGAATAAAATAAAATAACAAATGTAAAACACCAAACACAGTGCCTGGCATTTAATTTAAAAATCAGTAAATTTCCACTTCTTTACTTCTCATGATAACATAAAAAACATGGTATAAATGCAATTATTTTTTCAGCTTTAGAATCTGCAGATCATCAGGCATTTTCTTGAGACTCGATTACTTAACCAGGTCCGTACCCCTAGTCTAATGTGCACATAAGAATAATGAAAGTTTTCAGAGGGTGAAGGGAAGTGGTAGTTGTTCTATCAGCATATCAGCAGACACACAGATGTCATGTGGTATTTGAAGCGATATACAGATGAGAAGACCAGAATATTTGAATCATCCAAATCTTCATGCCATAAAGTTAGGAAGCTTGTGGTTTTGCCCCTTTACTCTGCCCCTAGTAAAGAAAAGTTTGAAGTAACAAAAAGAAGATGACAGTTGTTTGAAATCATGCCATACCTCTGGACCTGCAGGGGATATTTCTAACATATTATTCAATCAGCCAAAGCATCATTTCACATGTAAAATAGTACATCTGCTAAAGCGAATGATCTGTTTATATTTTTAAACTTTGCACTGAAGTCTGACACACACTCAGAAAAGTACATCAAACATAAGTGTATAGCTTAATGAATTTTTACAGATGGCACTGTTATATTTTAATATCATTTATATATACTGTATTATAATGGGTTAACTTTTTTGGTCTTTGGATATTATCAAAATTTTAGAATTCAAGGGTTATGGAGCGTTTTATGTCCCTTAAAAATTTTTTTAAAAAAGATTTTATTTATTTTTAGAGAGAAGGGAAGGGAGGAAGAGAGAGAAGCATCAATGTGTGGTTGCCTCTCCAGCACCCCCTACTGGGGACCTGGCTGGCAACCCAGGCATGTGCCCTGATTGGGGAATTGAACTGGGACTGTTTGGTTCGCAGGCCAGTGCTCAATCCACTGAGCTACACCAGAGAGCGCTCCTTTTTTATATTTTAAGTTAGAATATAGTAATTTTGACTTTTTCAGTGTAAAATTATAAGAATTTTAACATGTATAAATTTATACCACCACTACCATAATTGAGATACAAAATAGTCCCACGACCCCCAAAATCTCCCTGTGCCATCTCTTTGTAGTTGACTAATGGCAACCATTGATCCATTTTCTGTCCTATAGTTTTGTCTTTTCAAGAATGTCATAATATGAATGAAATCATATAGCATGTAACCTTTTGAGTTTAGCTTCTTTTATTTTATAGAATGCTCTTGCAATTTACCCATCATGTTGCAGATATAAGTACATAGTTTACTCATGTTTATTGGTGAGTAGTAGTCCATTGAATGGCTGTAATACAGTTAGTTTATCCATTCATTCACTCATCAGAGGACTTTTGGGAGGTACATCAGTGTCCCCTTATTTGAGCCTTTGATTTCTGTGATTTCAATTACCTGTGGTTAACCTCAGTACAAATATGGTAAATGGAAATTTCCAGAAATACTCATGAGTTTTAAATTTCACACTGTTCTGAGTAGTATGATAAAATCTCATGTTATTCCACTTCATCCCACCTGGGACATGAATCATCCTTTTGTCCATCACGGCCACACTCGTCCTGTTAGTCACTTAACAGCTATCTAGGTGGTCAGATTAACTAAGCCATGTCTCAGTGCTTGTATTCAAATAACCCTTATTTTGCTTAATAATGGCCCCCATGAGCAAGAATAATGATGTTGGAAATTCAGGTATGCCAAAGAGAAACCATCAAGTATATGGAGTTATAAGAAAAAATAGAGTATATATAGTCATGTGCTGTTTAACAACAGAGATGCATTCTGAGAAATATGTTGTTAGGCAGTTTCATCATTGTGCAAACATCACAGAGTGCATGTACACAAGCCTAGACAGTGTAGCCTACCACACATCTAGGGTATATAGTTAGGCCTATTGTTCCTAGGTACAGCATGTTACTGTAGAAAACAATATGAAGCGACATCAAGCACAAGAGAAAATGATGAAATTAAGAGACACAGTGAACATGAGACATATGAGGTTGCTGCTGGTATAACATGGTACATTGTTTTACAGCAAACTTTTTTTTTTTTATTCTCACCTGAGGACATTTCTTTCATTGCGTTTTTCAGAAAAAGAGGAAGGGAGAGAGAAATGTCAATGTGAGGGAGAAGCATTGATTGGCTGCCTCTCAGAGGTGTCTAGACCAAGGCTCATATGTGACCACACCAGAGACCAAAACTGCCACCGAGGCATGTGTCCTAACCAGGAATCAAACCCTGCAACCTTTTGGTTACAGGACAATGTTCCGACCAACTGAGACACACCAACCAGGGCAAGAAAATTTTTAAATAAATATAAAGAGTGCAGTTTAAAATAATGATAAATAGTATAGTATAGTAAATATATCAACCAGTAACATAGTTTTTTATTGTCATTATCAGTATTGTGTACTGAACATAAATGTATGTGTTACACTTTTATACCACTGGGCAATGGAAAATGCTGATCTCCATTATAACCTTATGGGACCACTGTTGTATATACGGTCCCTTGTTGAAAGAAACAGTTATCATGTGGCACCTGATTGTATATGGTTTGGTTCTTTCTATGGTTTCAGACATCTACTGGAGATCTTGAAGCCTATCCGCCTTGAATAATTGGGAACTACTATAGCTAGTTTTGAATTACTATACTTGTATATAAAACCATAAACATTTGTATGTATGTTTTGGTGTGAACATACATTTTCATTTCATCAGGGTAAATGTGTAGGAGTGGGTCTAAACTATTTTCAGTAAGTTCACCTAGCATTACAGTCTACATCATCTTGATTAATAAACTACTTCCTTCTTAGATAGACAGAGTTTCAGATTTTGGAGAGATGGAAATAATCTCTGATGGTCTTCGGGTAAGAAAATTTTGTTTTCATAATTTGCCATTCTATTTGGTTCTTATTATTCAGGAAACTTTTCTATTATAGTTATTATAAAAATAACAGACATGTTTTAAAAATTCTCTAATTGAAAATATCCCTCTATATATTTGAAAGTTGCAGACATTATTATGTTGTATCATTAACTATTTCAGCATCTATCTCCTAAGAACTCGATGTTCTTCCATTTAACTACATTACCATTATCATGTCAAAGAACAGTAAGATTTGTTTTAGGTTGGTGGTTATTTTTCTCTTAATACATTGGATATTCTTCTTGCTTGCATGCTGAGAAGTCAGATATTTCTATCATTGTTTTTCTATAAGTAAGGTATTTCTTCTGTTTTCTTCTAGTATTGTTTTTAATCTTTGACTTACTGTAGTTTGAAAATTATGTGCCTATGTGTAGCATTTTGGTATTTATCCTCCTTGGTATTCTTTAAGCTTTCTGCATCTGTGGTTTGGTGTCTAGCATTATTTGCAGGGAATTACCAGCTGTAATTGCTTCAAGTATCCCTTCTTTTCCCTTCCTCTCTTTCGGCTTCTTCTGATATCCCCATTATTCATATGTTAACATCTTTTGTAGGTGTTTCGCAGTTCCTGGATATTCTGCCCTGGTTCTTTAAGTCTTTATTTTCTTTGCTTTTCAGTTTTGGAGGATTCTGTTGATATATCCTCTGACTCAGCAATTCTTTCCTCAACTGTGCACATTCTCCTAATAAGCCCATCAAAGTAATTCTTATTTTTATCTCTAGCTTTTCTTTCTGATTCTTTCTTAGAATTTCCATCTCTCTGCTTACATTTCCCTTAGTTCTTGTGTGCGATCTACTTTACCCATTAGAGCCCTTAGCATATGAATCACAATTGTTTTAAATTCCCAGTCTGATAATTCCAACATTTCCACTGTATCTGAGTTTGGATCTGATTCTTGCTCTCTTTCAGCTGTTTTTTTTCTTTTTTTGGCCTTTCAGTATGTTTTGGGTTTTTTTTTTTTTTGATAACTGGACAGGATATACTGGGTAAATGAAACTGCTGTAAATGGGCCTTTAGTAATGCGGCGGGGAGGTGTGGGAAGGGAGCAAGCATCTTACAGTCTTACAGCCTTTTAGTAAGCTCGTGTCTCTGGACTGTAAAGGTCATAAGTGCTTCGTAGTCCTGCTCCGCCCCTGCCTGCAGGTGGAACAAAGTGGCTAGAATAGGTAGGAGGTAAGTGTGCCCCTTCTCCAGGTAGGTCGGGCTCTGACAGAACCCCAGCAGGTCAGGCTCTAGTAGTCAATTAGTTTATTCTGTGGGATAATTGTTAAGTGCTCTAACGCATTCCAAAAGGGCTCCTTTTCTCTTTCCCTTGTTGGAAGCAAAAGGGGATATTTCTCTGATCTTCACTGTGAGAACCTCATTGAACTCTTGGAGGTAAAACTCAAAAACGTATGGGGTCTTATGACAGGGAAGCTCTGGAGTTTTTGACTCTCGGGATTTTCCACGTGCAGCCTTCAGCAGTTTGTCACAGTTCAGGTTTTCCTGCGCTGGCACCAGTTCCTGCAGTTTTCTGCTGCTGCCGTTTCTGCCCTGGATCGTTGCAGCCACCTGTCTGTCTCTTCAATTCTGGGGCAGCAGTCTGCTGTGACCTTCCTGTATTTCTAGATCTAAGAAAAGTTGTTACCATTTCTGTCTGTTCAGTGTTTTACTCGTTGCTAAGATGGAGCGCCGAATTTCAATCTCCTTACATGCAGGACCAGAAGCCAGAAGTCCCTAAGACTGCTTTTAAAGTGTCATCTATACACAAATTCTCTCAGTTATCCCAAAACGACCTTTTATAGTCCTCAGAAATCTAGGATCCAATTAAGTCTCACTCTTTATATTTGCTTGACTCATCTCTGTAGTTTCCTTTAGGCTAGAATAATCACTCCCCCTACTTCTTTTTTGTGTTTAAGGTACTGAATCGTTTAGAGTCCGGGCCCATTGTGTTGTAGAATAATACATACCCTATATTTATTTCCTTATATGTAGTCCTAGGATAAACATATGGCAAGAATTTTACATAAGCAATATTATATGCTGCCATATGTATCACATAAGGGGACACATACTGACCATTTTCTCTTTGCTAACTTTGTTACTTGGTATTCATAATATTTCTCCATTATAAAAATACACTTTTACTTTTGTAATTAATAGGTATTCTGTAGAGCTACTTTAAGTCTGTGTTAATATTCTGTTCCCCAGCAAATGGTTTTAGCATCCATTGGCAAGGTTTGCCTAAAATCACTTATGATATTATATTGCAAAATGGTGATTTTCTAATTCTATCATCCTTCTACATTTATTGTAAAGAATAGCTGCTGCCTTCTTTTGTTCCTTCCATCCCCACATCATCTTGGAGGCATGAACTCTTTTTGTTTTATTTACTCATTATTCTTTTGGTTGCTCAAATTGTCTCCAGTTCGGTCAGTGAAGATTCCTTCAAGCCAGTTCTTATGGCTTCCTGTGTCCTTTTGACATGATCTCATTAATCTTTGAGCACTGTGTTGCTTTCTGGCACAATAAGACATCCTAGGTTCACCTTGTACTTTCTCTGCCCCAGCTATGAAATCAGCCAAGGCTGGAATGTTATTTAGAAACAAAGATCTGGGGCACAGATAATGCCATTTTTGCACACAGTTTTCAAGCAGTTTGCCCCACAACTATCCAAGACCCAGTCTCATGCATCCTACCTAAGGCATGCTCCCCAAAGCTGTGCCATCCATGTGTCTCCATTCCCACTGTCACCACCCGTTTATCCCCTTAGGTCTGGTTTCTGCCAAAACCTCTGTATAGACCTCCTTGCCTCTTAACCCTCAAATCCACTGGAACATGATTCCTACAACATGGTAAGGGGGAGAGTGGGCTTTGGAGTTATACAGTCTGGAGCTCTCATCCCAACTCCACTGCCCTACCACTGTATGATCTTGTGCAAATTGGTAAGCTACTCTGAGCCTCAGTTTCCTCATCTAAAAAGCAGAGGTAAGAGTACCTACTTTAGAGAAAGTGAAAATTAGAGATAAGAGGTACATCTCCTTTATCTATGAAAACCAACCCAGCGCTCTGCCGCTTCTAGAGACCCTGCCTCACCCATAGCCACTGGAAGGAGAAACACCATGTTCGAGGTAAGCACAGTGCATTACAGCAAACTGGGGTTGGGGGGAGGGTTGCATAATGAAAAAAGAGAGAGAGGAAGAGAGAGGGGGAGGGAGAGAGAGAGAAAAAAAAAGTGATAGAAAAATCCTGAAGTTAGTCAGTATTAGTCAATGAAGCTAAAATGTCACGACGTAGACTTGGTGGCAGCTAACCAAAGATCAGTGCACAGAAGCTGCTCAAGAGAGAGGGGACACTTGAGAAGGCACTGGGCTCTGTCCCTCTGCCTGTCGCTTATACCCCCCTCCCTCCAGGGACCTTCCAGTCTTCAATCTCTTCTCTCCAGTATATTCAGCCCTTCTATCTATGTTAGCTCTAATCTAAAAACACAAAGCCACACTTACCATTTCTGCTTCTTTGAAAAGCATCTTTCTTGGGTTCTGCATTCCCTCTAGCCTCCATTTCATATTTCAACTTCCCTCCCCAGGAAAGCATTTCAAAAGTGCAGCCTACAGTCCCTGTCTGCACTTTCTATAACTCAACGGGACTTAGGCTAAAATTACCACTTATTTTATTTTTATTCTTTTACACTATTTTTAATTGCGTTTTTTCCATTACCATTTATCACCCCTACACTCTCTTCCACCTCCACCCACCCTTCTCCCCCAGACATCACCACACTGTCGTCCATGTCCATGGGTCCTTTTCTCTTTTTTCTTTTTGGCTTGAGCCCTCTGCACCCCCACTCCCACTGCCAGAGCTGTCAACCACCCCTCCACCTATGAGTCTGTCTCTATTGCTCCATCTAATTCATATTTTTGTTTTATTTTACTTGATCATTCTCTTTTTATTTTCCTCCCACCTATCTGACAGTCTTTCTCAATCTTGTTCACAATTTATTCTTCCTCTATTTCAACCCCAAAATGTCAGTAGGCCCCCCAGAGTGTGCCCTTCAGTAACCTGGGTTTACTCTTCTCACACTGCCTCTGGGTGACCTTTCTGCACCCAGGGCTTCAGGTTACCACCTTTAGATGAATAATTCCCACAACTTCATCTCTGATTCAAAACTCTGTTGAACTCCTGACCCTTATTTCCACCCTATCTCCAGAATATCTCTACTTGGATGACCCCTAAATAAATAAGTCACTGTGTCCAAACTGGACAGACCATATTTTTTGTTGAAAACCTGATTTCCTTTCTATATTCTCAACCACCATCCTCTATTCAGTTAGTCATTCCAGAAGACCAGAAATTACCCTAAATTTTTCTCTATAGACACTGCTGACATCTTGAAGATTTTTCTATCTTAATTGCTCTCAAGTGCTGCCTCTCTGGACCGCTCCGTTTCCCCGGCCTTCTCAGGCTCCCATCATTTCCTGTCTGGCTTACTGGTCTCCCCGATCCCATTTGGCACCTCTGTTTTCTACAGTGCTGCTAAAGAGTGGTGTCTAGACTGCAAATCTGATTTTCTCACTGCTCTGCTAAAATTTTTTCAGTTCTCCCCATTGAATAAAGTTCAAAATTCTTAACCAAGGCTTTGCAAGACACTAATCACCATTATCATCTTCCACGTGAAACTTTTATTGTACCCATGCAGAATTCCCTCCCCTTTGCTATTTCTTTTCATAGAATTCCCTCCTTGCACCACACCCCCATGTGTCTAGCGAATTCCTACCAGTAATCTTTTAAAATCATGAACCAGACCCTCTCCTGTCCAGGACCTGCTAGTGGATTCCTGTTGCACTGCGAGTAAAACCCAAACCCTTTATCCAGCTCTAAGTCCCGCAGGACCCAGCCCTGCCTACCTCTGTGACTTCATTTCAGGCCTGCTCCTTCCCCCGCCCCCTCTGCCTGCACCACCCTGGTCTTCTTTCTAGTCTTAGATCACAAGCAGCTCTATCCTCCTGATATTTGGACCAGCTATTCCCAGGGCCTGCATTCCTCCCTCTGATCTTCACCTGGCTGACTTCTTATTGTCATGCAGGTCTCAGCCCAAATTTTATGTCTTTAAAGGGGCTTCTTAGATCTCCTAATTGCAACTAGTCACTTCTGTGAACTTTGCAGTATGACTGACCTGAGTTTGAAATCAGCCCTCTGCCTCTTACTAGTTGTGGGACTCTGGGCAAATTTATTGACCTCTCTGTGCCTTGGTTTCCTCATCTATAAAAACGAAGGTGATAATACTTTCCTCAGAGAATTATTATTAATCATAAATTAAACTAATTCTTGATTCATGGGAAGTGCTTCACATGTTAAAAAAGTGTTTTACAAAAGGTGTCTCTGAATATTTTTATTTTTTAAGATTTTATTTATTTATTTTTAGAGAGAGGGGAAGGAAGGGAGAAAGAAAGGGAAAGCAACATCAATGTGAGAGAGAAACATAGATCAGTTGCCTCGTACATGTGCCCTGACCAGGGGCTGAACCTGCAACCGAGGCATGGGTCCTGACTGGGATTTGAACAGGTGACCTTTCACTTTGCGGAATGATGCCCAACCAACTGAACCACATTGGCCAGGGCTGAATATTTTTACTTTGTTCAATATCATTGCCAATGTAGCTAGTACTAATTCTATTGTATAACTTTTGTGGTTCAAAAACCTCAAAAGAACTTTATTTCCTCTAGGGTCTAAAAAAAAAAACAAAAACCCAAAACAAAGACAAAATAAAACTGCACACCCACACAATCGTTAACACAAAATAAACCATGAAAGACTTTTTTAGTCTGGCTCTAAATTTTTCAGATTTGCCTTTCATTGTTCTTCATTACAAGCCTTATTCACAATTAACAATCTCACAATTAACAATCTTCACAATTAATAATCTTATCCACAATTCACAATCTCGGTTCTTTTTGAGATTTCGTGCCTCTGTCTTCATTTTCATATAACATCTAGACCTTAGCAATTCTACTCATCCTGTATTTCCTTTCTTTTTTAAGAATTTTTTTATTGTTGTATTTCCTTTCTTATTACCCTTTCTTCATCTTTCAGCAAAGACCTTTCATGGTCACCCATGTTGCAAGTATCTCTTCTTATTCTAAACTGTTCAATACATCACCTTGAGTATTAGAGGAACCTCAAGTTCACTGCATCTACAACGGAACACATTATCTTTCCTAATCAAGTCTTTTCCTTTTTTGTGTTGTAAGTGCGAGTGAAAATTCCGTCATCTACTTGTTACCTTCCTCAGAAATCTAGGTGTTAATGGAGGTCCCTAATCATTCACTGGTCTTGATGAGTTCACCTCCTAAATTACTCAACTCGCCTTCTAAACATTTGTTTTCAAAATGCATTGCTTCTGCTCCGCTATTAGGTTGATCTAGTTCAGGTCTTCACCATCTCTTCCTTACCCCTGCCAGAACCTTAGCCCTGGACCCCTGCCAAGCTCTCCCCGCTTGCTCTGCCTTCAGAGCGCATGTTCAGGAGCAGAGCTCTGGCGTCTCCCTCCGCGTTTCTGTTCAACACCTGTCAGCGTCTCGTTATGTTTAGGACTAAGCCATGGTCCTCAGCATGGTGCCCAGGGCCACTGCTCTCCCACTTTCTCTCAAAAACAATGTATTTATTCCCTCCACACCCCAAGCCATATTATTTATACTATTTCCTCTGCCTAGATATTCTTCCCTACTTTCATCACCTAAATAACTGGAAAAAAAAAAAACTTGTTTGTTTCCCCCTTATTGTAAAGGCAATACATTTTAATTAGGAAATTCAGATAAGCAAAATGAAGAACCTAAGAAACTACCCAGAGAGGAGCAATACTGACATTTTTTTTCTACACAGTAACTAAATATGTTTTTTATAAAAGAGAGAATATGTTTTACCTGGTATTCTATACCTCGATGTTTTTACTTAGTCAGATTATAAATGACTTTTTGTGTCATTTAATATTATGTGCTAATATTAAATTATGATGGCTACATGGAAGTCTATTGCGTGGCAGTATTATGAGTCATTTAATAGTTCTATTTTTTGATACTTAACATTATTTCCAGTATGACATAATTATAAACAATACTGTGAGGAATACCTGCTTTGATTACATTTTTGAACGTAAATTTTAATTTCTTTTATATAAATTCCTCAAGGTGCATTTGCTGAATGAAGAGATATGCAACATTTTAAGAATTTTGATGCAAATTGCCACATTTTTCTCCGAAAGGCTATGGCAATATGAAATTAGTGGATAAAATGGAGATCTTGTTTTATTTCGGTTCTCGTTTTAGTGAAGCTGAACATTTCCTTGTATTTGGTAGCTATTTTTATCTCTTCTTTTGTGAATTTCTTCTTAGTGTTCCTTTTTCATTTTTCTATCAGAGTGTTTAATTTTTAAAAAGTAACTGGAAAAAATTATAGCATTAACACTGTTGTGTGATGAAGATATATTGCCATATTGCTTTGCCTTCCGATTTTATTTGTGGTGTTTTTGAATGTTGGAGGCTGTATAACATAGTCACTAGATGCAATAATCAAACTGTCTGGGCTTGCACCCAAGCTCTAGCACTTACGTGCTGTGTGACCTCAGGCAGGTTGCTTTACCTCTCTGTGCCTCAGTTTTTCTGTTGGTAAAGTAAAAGTAATAACAGTACCTATCTTATAGGATTACTATGAGGATTAAATGAGCCACTATATGGTCAGTGTCCTGAACAATGTTTGGCACATTTTAAATGCTACATGATAGCCAAATTAAGTGAACAGCAGTTATACTCAGGAGCCATCCCTTCAGGAAGCCATCTCTGAGTTCCCAATCGAGTAAGAAGTTAGTCATCTGTCCTTCTAGAGCATTTTTCTTAACACTGCTAATTGATAATGATATATTTACAGGCCAGCCTTCCTTGATAGGCTGGAAATGAATGTGGTGATCGGGAGTTGCTTTATCATTCTATTCCCAATGCCCATCAGAGCTCGGCCTCCATCAGGGAGGTGTTCACAGAATATCGTGGAATAGCTCCTCAGAGCCCCTGTTATGGCACACATCTCACAGTTCTTTGTGTTATTACTGTATGCGTACTTAATTAGTTCTCCAACTGGATCATACATTTCTTGAGAGCAAATACTCATACTATTTTCTCTACCAGACCAAGCTCTGAGCCTAAAATATATTATATGCTCAACAAATGGAGGATCACAAGAAACAAAGGTTGGACGGGAGAGGGGGGAACTTTTTAAAAAGAGAGGAAGGAAGGAAGAGCAGCTTTCGCCTAAGTACAAGTCTCATGCGGGCCCCTGAGATCCTATCTTGGAAGATGAAGCCTCTGGCTACTGAGCCTAATCTAGCTAAATCAATAGTCAATTCCATAAGCCAAGGACAAAGAGATAAATGCCAGAAGCCCAGATCTTGTAAACTATGGATGTCCACTCAAGCCTGTGTCATTTCATCCGATGACAGTGTTCTCAGGGCACCATGCCTGCCCCCAGCAGCTCCCTCCTTACTTCCTTGTGCAGGTGCTTCCCCCAGGGCACTCTTGAACCAGAGAGGGTCTGTGAATGGTTCATACATAACCCTGGTTGAAAGGCTTTCCATATGGAGTGATCCAGAGCATATATTACACTAGGGGTCTCAAGCTTATTCCTGGCCTGAGTCAAAACAGGTGTCAGTCCGGACATCTGTGTTTCTTCCATTGAAAATATCAAGTTTATATTCAAAGTGGTTTCATAGTTGTGACAGCCAAATTGATCAAAAACTCATTTATCTTAAGTGATGACATTTTTTTACTCTTTGAATATCCTGGTGGCCAAAGTTTGTGCATATGATTCCAACTCATAGTTATTTCTGTAACCCATTTACTTATTCACTTACTTAACAAGTTATTCCAAAAAAATATGCTGCAGTGTGTGAAAGGCACCAAGTATAGGGCTAAAAAGTCAAATGAAAGAGGATATCCCTGCCCTTACGTTCTTACGACAAGTGTCACAGATTGACAAGTCCATCATGATTAGAATGCATCTTTGTAAGCATTTTAATAGGGTTATGTTCTAGATGTTATTGGGACACAGAGGAAATGTATATCAATCTTTCAAAGGTGGTATAGGGCTGTCATGGAAAGTTTTATGGAGGAGATGAGGCTGGCCTGAATTTTGAGGAAACATTTATTTATTCATTCATCCATTCAGTACATATTTACTGGCATGAATAAAAAAGAAAAGGAAACAATCCATGTAGGTATGAAATCCATTTGTCAGCAGTGGACAACATAAGGTTCCTAAACACATGGAACTAATTATTATACCATCAAAAGGGGATTTGTAGAAAAATGAAGCAGGCTGATGTGATAAAGAGCAAGAGGAAGCAGGGAGACCAGGTCATTAATGATTAGTGTGGGAGCTAATTCAATTCTAAACCTAACAGTGAGCATATATATGCACAGGGTACTGTGCTCGTCATCTCAGAGCCTGGACTGGGGTGGTAGCTGTGGGAATGGGAAGGAGGAAATGCAAGCAACAAGCATGACGAGGGAAGACCCAGTATGTGGACGTGATGGAGATGCAGGAGTGAATGGAAGAAGATTAGTATGTCAAGCAGTAATAGGTAAGCCAGGAGAAGAGATGCTCATTTGAAGGAGAAAGTGTTGAGTGCCAGAAGAAAAGAGAGCCCAACACATAAGAGGTCTTCAGTAAATGGATGAATGGATAGATGGGTGGGTGGATAGGTGAATGATACGGTGGTAAATGGTGTAGGGAAATCAAGGTATGCTGCACTCCCATTATACTTTGCCCCAGTGGGGAGTAAAGCAAAAAAAAAAAAAAATTATATTTATTTCTTGACATTTTTATCTCTCACTAACTATAACCTCCTTAGGAGAAATATTGTTTCCCTAAGCCTGGCACCATGCCTGACCCTCAGCTTTATAAATATATGGGCGTTGATTGCATACTCTAGCTGCCCTTCCTCTCTTTCAGCCACAATTTGGCTTCCTTTTATGCCTGCTGACTATGACTCTCCATTGGCAGGCCGGTGAAATGCTCACTTGTCACCCATGATCCACCACTGATTTGCTCCTCCTTCACTGGCAAGCTTATTGCATATACTCACTGATTTAATCTCCCAGGCATAGGGACTGGCCGTCAAAACCAGGAAGCTGGATTCATCACAGAGCCTCCATTCAGGTAGAAGGAGCCCGTTTAGAAACTGCCGATACCTACACTCTGAAGTGTACAAATTCTTAGGTCAGCATGAATGTCAGGTTTATCGGAGATTGTAGCAGCCCCACATAATTGGACCAAATTGCGGTTTATTAAGCTAGCTTTTATCATGGCGACTTCTGTTAGGGCAGCTATAGTTAAGGGTCTGTCAGTTTTTCCATTATAACACCCTGTTTCAGGGGCTTATAACTGCCACAGAAATTCACTGCTGTCTGAAACTTGACGCATTAGAGTGCTTGGAGCCTTTGGGTATATTTTGAAAATAAGAATAAAATAAAAATGATGGGGTTATTTCATTGAGATATGTGGCCTCAGCTTGCTAGCCTACGAGGATTCTGTAACAAGCTGACCTTAGCCAGGCAGTGGACAGTGAGCTGACATGATAGATACTAACATTTTCACATTTTCCTCATTGTCATTATGCTCCATCTTGTCAGTAATCTCCTCGTTAAAGAGCATGCACTGATATGATAGACTGTAACGACCCCATCGCTGTTATCATTGCCCATCACAGAGTAACCCAAATTTCAGAAGGTCCTGCGTATCAAACATAAATTGACTGTATAAAAGGTTGTGGAAATGTTTCTGATAGAGCAAAGATACAGTCAGATGCCCCCTAGTCAATTCTGTGGATGGCTATAAGATTTGTAGGTGTCATATTGCTGTTACTTTTGGGGGCTTGAGTGTGCATGGACATTGATGAAGTAACTATTTTCTCTCAAGTTCTTTGCTTGCAATTAGGACATGCAGCCAGCAGCTGACCTGTGGTGTTCCAGTTAGTACCTGGTGTTCCAGACTACAGGTTTTCCCATAGGAGAGGGCAACAGAAGAAATAATGAGCACACCTTCAACCCTTTACCTAGACTGAAATAAATACTGATACACAACTAAAGTGAGGCGCAAAGAAATGGGCGCCTAAGTAAAACTTGGCACCTACTTATCAAACACTATTATCAACCACTGCTCGGCTTAACCTTGAGCCTTTCTGTGGCCTGAAACCTGTCACCTACTAATACATTGCTCTAGGACAGTGGTTAGCTCTGATGTCAGATGCCAGGGCTTACAAATTTCCATTCAACCACCTACTAACTCTGAGCAAGTTACTAAGCTACGGAAAGTCTCTGGCTGTCTTTCCTACTCTGTAAAGCCGGAGTAATAATAACACCTACCTCACAGAGTTGTTATGAGGACTGATTAAGAAGATATATGTCAAGTTCTTACAGCTTCAGCCCCAACCTCTTTGATATTGTTCTTCATCAGTAAAAAAATTTGAGCGTGCATATCTCATACATATAAAATATACATACATTTATGAATTAATGTGCCACTCAATTAAAATATACACATTATATAACACACACAAAAATTGAAATTTAAGTGATTGCAATAGTTTTTTAAAAGATTTTTATTGTTTATTAATAATATAGAACATATTTTGCACTTGGAAAAATTATTATGATACTTAAATGACATTTATATTGTTATACTGAACTATAGTTTTTTATAAGAGCAATGAAATTAGAATAATTTTTAAAATCTTGCTTTAATTCATTAATGTAATTTATTTCAATATTTCTACTTTGTTTTAGTGAATATCACAGCCTAAAATATATTTCACTAAGATATGACTATCCAAGTGAAATAAATTAATTTCTGACTATACTTACTAAAATTTACAACCTATATATCAAGTATGGACTATTTTTTTTTGTTAAGGTTTAATTAGTAAATGTTCTCTGGTTTTAGTCAGTTATTTTTCAAAACAATCAGAAATCATTATATTTTACTTAACAGGTTGAAAACATTGAAGTTCTTCATTTGGAAGATTTATAAATGGGTAAGACTATTTGTTTCTAGATTTAAAAGTTTTGGTAGGCAACATAGTACTTTCAGAAAAACATTGTAATAATAAAAAAAATCTTTTGATATCTTTATTTTTTAAAATGATCTTTTCCTACCAGAGTTTTCTTTTGCAAAACACCTGTTTCTCTCTCTCATTATGTAGTCACATTTATCTGCAAGGTACAAATGCAGTGTGATTTTTTAAAAAATCTAGATAGAGTTAAAAAGGCTAGATAGCATATTACTGACAACCACATTTCATCAGGAAAAAAAGGACTAGCGAATAGGGGCATGTATTTTGCATAAGGCATTATTAAGCTCAGTAACTCTGATGCATTTCTAGGAGATGATCTGAGAAACTTCGTGGATGGCTCTCAGATTTGTAGGTGTCTTATTGACATATGTCTTCCTAATTAATCCTCATAACAACTCTGTGAGGTGGGTATTATTATTATTCCAATTTTACAGGTTAGGAAATAGGGCAGAGACCTTCACTCGCTCGATCACACTCACGTGGTGACAAAGTATTCTAAAAATTCTACTCCTTGAAGAATGTAGCCTGTAAATCCATTTATCTTGGTTCAAGTAAACTGCATGTCATAATAAACTAGAAAATGAATGAGCAAACGATGGGGTCAGTGCCAAAATGCCCACACACTGTGGAATTCCCATGCTTCTTAGGACCCTTTAACCTAACGTGGATTCAGAGAGAGTGTTCATGTAAATCCCTACATTAAATACCAATCTTAAGCATTTTTCTCTTTGTTATGATAAGAATAAATAGAAGTTCAATGTTTTCTTCCTAGATTTCAGTAGGTTGTCTCATTGACGTTTCGGATGGGCACACCCCACTTTGGGGGCTGGTGGCTTGGCAGGTCACTGGGACGTAATGAGTAGTCAACAATTGTCAGTATCCCCTATTTCCTTTTTAATGTACCTCAACCTTTATCCTAAGAAGCGTTCTTAATCTTTCAGAGGTGGTTTCACACTCCAAGGATCCGATAAAAGCTATATACTCACTCTCCAAGCAAAGCTCACGTACATGTACACCTGCAACTTTGCACAAACCCTTTGGAAGATCTACACCTGAGCCTTGAGTGGGCCTTACTTAGATCTAATAAGCTTACCAAAACACATGAAGGATATGACAACTTGAGGGTTTCGCTATTACTAGATATTACATATCTTGCAGGTGACTTGCTCATTTAAATACCCCTTTCCCCATTAAATATTTAATTTAGATAGACCCTCAATTCTAAAAAAAAAAAAAAGGGATTTCCATTATCCCTGCCATTCCTTTATATGTGTGCACTGAAACAGATAGACAGATGTCATTGTCACTTGGGATTCACTGGAGAGCACCATTAACTCAGTGAATTTTCACCTTGAATCTGTTCTGATGATGGTTTCTCGGCCGTTTGAGGAAGTGCCTGCAAGATTTCCTAGCCTAACAGAGACCGAATGACCAGGTTTTGCTTAATTAACTTACATGCAAAATTTAAGTTTACTCTTAAATTTGGTTTAGAAGCACCTCTCTGAAAGTCTGTCTATCAGGAGATTAAAGTTCTGCCCAGTGAGAAATTTCATTCAAAGATATATATTTTTTAATTGTTCAAATTGACAGCTTTTCAAACACTATTTAAGTAAACACATAGTGAGAATTTTAAGTAGAAAGTTAAAGCTCCAGAGGCTATCAAAAAAAAAAAATGACATCTGAAAAAGTTTTTTAAATCCTGAAGCTCTTTGCTTTGGCCTTGGCCTCACCCTTCTCTTCAGAATGATTTCCTACTCGAGTAGCACTTGCTCTAAACCAGGGCATCAGTGTAGTGATTAGGCTTAACGCCGTCCTGAGCTATTGAGTATTTGTTTGCATGTGTGTGCACGTGTACACACTGCTGAAAAAATGACAGTAGTTTTTTCTGACCCTGTGAAATTGTAAAATGCCTCTTGTATTCCTGTCTTCCTTCGTTATAATGTCCCCTGATCTTTCTACTTCTTATACAGAATGCCAGTTAGAGATCAAAAGTCTCTAAAAAAGAAGAAAAACTAATGATTATTTTCCAGGGCAACTCAGCACCCAATTTCAATGCATATTGTACATTTTTTAATGAAGGGGCACAGGAGTCATCCTCTATCAATATACTAAGAGAGTTAAGAGAGTTAATTGGTTTTTAATACTCTCACTTTCCTCTTTACCTTTCCAAATACAGGACTTTTATCAATTAATCAGACATGCATCTTCCTGGGGGTAGATTATAACAAGTACTGAAGGAATGTAAAGCTAAAGATCTAGGTAATATTCAGTTTTTGAAATTCAAAGTAAGTCAGACTGAAGCCTCACAAGTCAGGCTGTTGTCTTGAGAGCAGGTTTTCTAAATTCCCACATCTCCCAATGGCAGGTGAGCCTACTCCATGCTAGTAAGAAAACATGACACAAGAAAAGTCAGAGTAAAAGCTCATCTTTTTTTCTAGCTCAGGGCATTATAGGAAGAGAGAGAGGGAGAAGGGAGAGGAGGGAGAGTGGACCCAACTTCCTCAAACTGAATGTATTTCCTACATATATGTGAATTGTAGTGTGAGCTAAACTTCCAAGCCTGCCTGGTATGGAATGAGGGGTCACTCCCACCAGCTGTGGAATGCATATGCTGATGCCTCTTGAGTTATAAGAATTCAGAAACACTCTTCTGCAGCTATAATAATTACTGATTTTGGAGATATATTACATGTTTAGAGACAGTAAAACTAAGATTCCTATTAATCTAATTGACAGACACAGGCTATATTTTAATTTTGATTCTATTTAGAAATATTGGCTTACTGAGGTATCTCTTGGTAATGCCAGAAGTCTTGAGTTTAAGTTCCACTTATGTTTTACTGAGTCACTTTGAAAATGGAAGTATCGTATTTATCAAAGAGTCTGTAATATCACTGGACTCCTCCCCTCTCACATAGATATTTCAGAAATACCGATATCACACATGACAGATTATCATGACAGTAACATGACAGAGTGTGATTAAACTCCAGTGTCAAAGGCACGAAGCTAAAGAGAGACAAGAACAGGAGTCAATGGACAGCTGTAGAGTTTGGTCCCCATGCTTTCTGTCACCATCACTATTAAAATTCTCAAGCCCTTCATGTTTCAGCATTAATTATTCATTAGAATTAGACATAGCCATGAAGTCGTCTTAATGAGTTTTAATGGCAAATAGCCAAAACATCAGGCCTCCCCCTTGCGTGTCACCTGAGGGGATTCTCTCCAGATCCTTCCTGTCCTCGTCTGTAATAAAAATACCGTTAACCCTTACTATCCTTGCTGGGGCTGGTCAGTGCCCTGTGGATACCATAAATGCTTCCCGAAGGGCTCAAGTGGGGAAGAGGGGAGATGCATAAGAAACTGGAGAGAAATAAAAAGGAATTAGGCTTGCAAAGACCGATGGCTCGCTCCTTAGTCATGCTAGGAACTGCTTCCACGTGTTCTCCTTTGTGAAAGAACATCATAAAATTAAAGTCTGTGTAACCAACCCTAGAAACATGGAAGAGTTTAATTAGGGATTTTTTTTTCTAAACTTTCAAAGATCAGAACTCCCCTTGTAAAATATATCTATTGCTTGTTGCATATACAACTCAGTATTATTTTTTTAGAAACACATATGTAAATATAGGACACAATCCGTAAATGCCTATGCAATAAATGAGTTTAAGGAACAAAAAATGGAGGTGCCTTTTGTGGGGAGCTGTAGAATTCCATCAGTAATTAACATGTGGTCCACTTTTTCTGTCCCCGCCATCACTCCACAATATTCCAGGCTATCAGTTATCATGGAAAACACATGCACAGCATGTGCTTACTCTGTCCTTTCTTTGTCTCAGCCCCTTCCTAGTAAAAACATAGGAGGAGATGAACGTTAACTTTTGCAGGCCTGTCAGGACTCTTTTGAGTACATTTCATATAAAGCATTATTTAGTCCCCAAAAGTTTAAGTGAATCTGAATGCCTCTCCAACTACTCAGATTACTTTCTGAAAATGACTTGGGCACTGGGCGAACTACGTGTGGTTGACCGTATTTGGCCAGATTGAGTAATAGGGAGAGTTTAGCAGAAACAGATATGGGAAATGAAAGGTCTGGAAGCTCTTTTTCTATCTTGATTTGACTGTCACACTGGCAGAGAATAAGTAACCAGAAGTTGCTGCTACAACTCTGTGGATAGACATAAGAGAAATAGCAATTTTAAAATAACTCCTGCTTTCCCAGGATCAGCATAGCATGCACAAATCGAGCTGTGAGGGTTAGGCGGAGCGCTAAAGAGATAGACACTCTTCCAGTTGCCAGATGTCTGGCTATATAACTTTTTGGCACTTTATGCACATAGAGGCAGATCTATGGATTGGATCTATAAACATTACAGTTACCATCTGACAACTGTTCAGTGGCCTCCGTCCAGTTTCTAGTGGACAGGTGTTTGAATTACAAAAAAATCCACCCTCACAATTGGAGCTACTAATTGATATGCTTGTTGGAAGGCCCAGAAACAAGGCCAAGAATTGAACGGGCATGAAGGCAGAAATGTTCCCCCTTCCTGGTGGTCCCTCCCGTCTAAATCAGAGGCATTTGGGGGGAGTTTTGCCTGGCTGCCGTGCGGGTCTGTGATTAGATGGCATCAGTTCCCCCTGCTTTGGGCTTGTGGCATTTCCCAAGCCCTTAATTAACTTTTAAAAATATTCAAGATTACAGAGCTCCTTTTTTTCTACCCACTACAGCTTTCACAGTTTCCGTGGTGGCTTGACTTATTGGCAAACTTGACAACGATACACAATTTAGGTTTTGTTTGCAACTCAGAAGAGAGACTTAATGAATTATTGTTGATGTTTCTCTACAAACATTGGCACAGAGAGCAACTCTAGTTGTGAAGACCACCAGAATCTGGATGTCACCAGATTCTGGGCATCCCTGGGGACATCCATGTTCCCTCACACCACCAGAGACAAAACACTGGGCCTAATGGGCTATAGGTGGGGTCACAGGAAATGCATGAATATGCCATACATTTGATGGTATATAAGCACATTTGAATTTCTAAAACTCTATGTTTGCTCTTACAAGAGGTTCTGAGTAAAATGGCCGATTATTTCCTCCCGTAATCTGTACTGCCATTACCAACAATGCTTTGAAGAACAAAAAGACCTCACCATTCTTTGACATAAAAGGCCCTAGAAGAACAAGTCCTATTTTTAGTTATTTCATTAAGTTTCTTCCTTCACAAATTTCTAATTTAGAGTGCTTCAGAGTCACAGTCAATAATGTATCTAATGCTGATAATAACATTGGCATAAGAACACTTTTCACTTTGGTAGGGTTCCTATTAGGTCCAGCAATGTTGAAGGTGATATTAGTAGTGGCAAATGAGGGAGAAAGCTTTCTTTGTTCACTTCTTTTTTTTTTTTCCTTCAGTAAGAGATAAGCTGTTTTTGTAGCAAAGTTTGCATGAAGAAGGGCTGTGACAAGTAAGAGACCTTGGAAATAGGATTAGATGTAATGTTAAATGTAAAAACCTAGTAAGACTGAGGAATATGTCATCGGCTTGGATAAATACAAAATTTTGGGAGAACTTTGTTTTAGAAATAATAATTTAACTTACTGAAGATCGCAATGTTTGCCATAAAAACAAATTGCATGGAGAACTATGTCTCAGTAATCTGGAAACTTTTCTAAGTTCCTGTGTGACTATTGATGTATCTTTTCATATAGTAGTGAATAAACCAATGAGTTAATTCTGCTAAACTACCAATTTGAATAAATTTTATACATTACTGAATTGATGGATAGTCCAATTGATTCCGACCAGTTAGCCCACTGGAAGGAAGGTTTTAGTCATTAGCAGAGGCTGAGCCCAAAGCTAAGGCCTTGGGGTGAAGCCCTTGTTTATTTCATTGCTTCTTCCCATGCTGATCGCAGACTCTGAAGGTTGGAGAAGCCAGGGGTGTGAGGTCCTGAGCCCTCAGCATTGTGGCACCCAGGCAGCATGTCATTAAGGCAGATGTGTAGCAGAATGTGCTAATATATGTGTATATATGTATACTGTATATATATACGAATGTAAATAGTACACATATATAAATATATATTTTATATATGTATTAGAATGACAATCTTATCAGGCAAAAAATATTTACAGACTACTTTAAAAAAAAATCCAACATGAAATAGCTTTATTGAGTGTCAGGGGAAATGTCTCTTTATAATTCTTTTTTATTATAGAAAACATCAATACACAAGTTGAGAGAATAGTAATACAATGAACTTCCCATGTACTTAGTCCTCACCCAATTTCCATTTTTATCAACTCCTGCCCAGTTTTATCTGCAGCCCAGCACTACTCTTGCCCTCCCAGGTCATTTGAAGCAAGTGTCAGATCTCATAGCATTTCATCTAAAAATATTTCGGTATGTACTTTTGAAGAAATAGACTCATTAAAAAAAAACCTTACAAAGCCATGATCACATTTGTAAAAATTAACAAAGATCTTTTCATATTACCTAATTTTCAGCCAGTGGTCACATTTCTTTTAAGTGAGACCCAAATAAGGCTCACATATTGCACTTGTGTGATTTGTCCCTTTTAATCTACATGTTTTTGTTCCAACTTTCCTTTTTTCTTCTGAAGCAGTTTTTGTTGTTGTTAACAAAGAAATGGGGTTTTGCCCATAGAGTTTTCTACAGTTTTGATATTGCCAGTGTCACTTAAGGGGTATTTCCTGTAAATTGGTAGTTAGATCTGAGGCTTGATCAGATCCCAGGCTGCCTTATGCGGCAATGCTACCCTGTGTAGGGTGTTATGTACCTCCATTAGGAAGAAGATAGTATCTGCTTGTCTCCCTTTGTGATAAATGTGATCTGTTGTATCATTCATTCCCTCTTCATTTAGTTCATACAAGACTTCTGTAATGAGGAACTTCCCCACAACAACTACTGGGTTGTGCTGAAGTGTAGCTCATACTCACAAGGCAGAATTCATGCTAGATTCTTTCCCTTTATTTCCCAGTTTTCAAAACAAAGGTCCAATTCCCTGCCATCCTCCAAAGCTGACCAATGAGGTTTTCCTAATTATCATCATGTAATCATGGATTTAAACCTATCTGATGTGTTTCTATTTTCTTATTATCTTAACTGCTTATCCAATTGTCCCCCTTTGGTCAGTGATCTCCTCAAATGGGCTCCTGAGCGCTCTCCACACACTTCCTTTTGTCTTTGAGAGTTGCCTTTGATAATTCCAACATCACATTATACATCTCCTGCCCAGACTTGAAATCAGCCATTTCTCCTAAAAGTCCTGATGCCTCTTGGAGTTACAATGTTTTTAGAGACTGAGATTTTAGGCATTAGAGAATGCGCCTTGTTCCAGGGTTCATAATTTTTGCTTTCTGTTCTTTCAGTGAACAGAGTTGGGTATATATTGTTTTCTATATTTTATATATTCTGTTATGAAATATATATACCTTCTATAACAGGAAATATAATAGAAAATTCAAAACACACAGCAGAGAGAATAAAATAATGAATGTCTCATGTTTTCCTTCCCCCAGCTTCGTCAATTACCAACACACACACACAACACATACACATATATGTACATGCACAAATATATGTAGATACAAAAATTTGTATATAAATCACATTAATTCAAATTAATACAACAATTCAATGTTGGTTTTTACTTCACTTGAAAATCACAGTGGTCAGTGGTTCTTAAATACTTGCTCAATCCCAAGTCTCAGAATGGTAAAAACGACATTATCATTAATACTGTTTCTTCTTTTTTTTGGGGGGGGGGCAGTTCTTTTGTCTTTTGGGTGTACCTTAATAAGACATGCAACCAAATGTTTTAACATCACCTGGACACTTCTCTAGGACTACCTCACCAATTGGTTATACATTTAGGTTCATTGTTTCATTTTTCTTTCCCTTTTTAGGATTCATCTCTTTCACATTTAATTTTCTTGTATAAAATATTTACATGGTTTCCAAAATGAAGTTTACAAGATATATTCAAAGAACTCTATCTACTATCCATAGTGTTTCCACGCCATTCACTCCCTCTTCATAGATAACTAGTTTAGGCTATGGCCATACCTTGTTTGATCTGGTCTGATTTGGGAAACTAAGTAGGGTCAGGCCTGGTTAGTACTTGGATGGGTGATAACTAGTTTATTTTATAATTTATGTAACTAGTTTATTTTATAATTTATGTAACTAGTTTATTTTATAATTTATGTTTATATTGTTTGTTTTAAAGAGGAAATATGCAATACTTGCATATATGCATACAGACATGCATTCAAATCTCCCTTTCTTGGAGAAAAGATGGTAAACTATACTTCTCTTTATCTTGCATTTTTCACTCAACATTATGTGTTGGAGGTAATTCGATCATTGGAAGTGGATGTGTTTCCATTCTTTTTTACAACTGCCTGATAGTTCATTGTGTCTATGTTCCATAGTTTATTCAACTAGTCTCTTACTTATTGCATTTGAGATTCTTCCAGCTTTTGCTCTTATTAATAATACTGCAGTTATTAGCTTTGTGACTTAGCGTTCTTGTCAATGGATCTCTAAGACAGATTCCTGGAAGTAGTATTGCTGAGTCAAAGGGAAAATGCATATGAAATTTTGCTAGATATTTCCAAATTCCCCACCACGGGGGTTGTGCCATTTTTCATTCCTACCAGCTATATGTGAGCATTGCTTGTTTCCCACAGTGTTGCCGACAGGGTTAGTTGTCTAACTGTTGAATTTTTGCCTAGTAGAGGAGACACAGCACATCGGAGTAGTTTCATTTTGCATTTATTTTATCATTAAGAAAATTGAGTATATTTTCCAGTGTTTAAGAGCCACTTGCATTTCTTTTTCCGTGTGCTATTTGTTTATATCTCTAGCCCACTTCACAGTTGCAGTTTTTTTGTGCTCTATTTTTAGAAGCTCTTTGTGTATTACAGATATTGATAGAAATAATATATTATCTGTAAATAAATGCAAAATATTTTCCTAATATCATTTTCCTCCCTCCCCCCAAAAAAGTTGCATGTATGGATCTGTGAGTAAATGTTTTCTTTTACTGTATATAGCTCAATATACTGGGGTTTTTTTTTTGCCTTATTAATTCTGGATTATGAGTCTTACGAAGGTTTTCTTCACTCCCTAGTACTCAAGGAGTTCACTTGTGTTTTCTTTTCATGCTCAGTGATTTGATTACTTGTCATTTAAATCTCTATTCATTTGGAATGTATCCTGGCATGAGAAATGGATCTAATTTAATCTTTTCTGTACAGCTATCTTGTTATCCCATTATTGTTTCTTAAACAGTCCATCTTTTCCCCTATGATTTGAAATGCTACATTAGTGTACTATATTATATGTACTTACCATATTTATTTACTATAAATTTTACATGTGGGTGGATTTGCGTCCAGATTTTTGCATCCTGTCCCATTGCCATTGCTGATATCAAAATGGTTTAATTACGAAGGTCTTATTTTATAGTTTAATATCTGATATGCCCAGCCTCCTCATCGTCATTTTTCTTTTTCATGATATTCCTGATTATTCTTGCTTCTTTATTGTTCTTCCAAATGGTCTTTGTAAGCAACTTATCTATACTCAAACAAACAAACAAACAAATAAAATAAACACTGACAACATTCTTGTTGTTAGTGATTTAAATTTATTTATTAGGGAAAAACTAACAACTTTATCATGTTGAGTTTTCTTATTCAAGTACATGTTATATCTTTTCATTTGTTCAAGTTTGTACCTTTTAGAAGTATCATATAATTTTTATGATATAGGTCTTGGACATTTCTTGATAATTTTACACATAAGGTTTTTTATTTTAAATTTTGCCATTGTGAGTGAGGTCTTCTCTTCTATTATATGCTTTTTGTTTGTATTACATACAGGTTCTTGATTTTTATGTTAATTTTATAACCTGCTAAGCCTATTATTTTATAACCTAAGTCCCCTTATGGCTTGTAGCAGTGTTTCATTGATTCTTTTCAATTTTTGTTATGATATATAATCTTATTATTTATAACTGACAATTTTTTTTATTCTAATTGCTTTCTCTTGCTTAATTGCATTGGCTAATACCTCCAACTCAATGTTAAATAATGGAACTCATTGTTCTCTCTCCACCTTTCTCTCTCTTTCTCTCTCCCCACCGCATCTGTCCCTGTCTATGTCTGTATCTATTTACATGTCTCCCATTGTTTTGTAATTTGGTATTTATATTTAAGTGTCTAATCTATTTGGAGTTTACCATAGCACATGATGTGAGAAAATCTGAGTTTATCTTTTTCTACAAAGCTATCCAATTTTCCCCAAATGGCAGATTTTTAAATCATTTTACCATGCTAAAGAAGTGAGAAAGGCGTACTTGCTTTAAGATGAAGGAGTGTTTTTGTATGGCCCTGTTAGCACAGGGAGCCGGGAGTGGAGCTGGAGCATCCCCTCTGCACCTGTCACCATCTGTTCCCAGCGTTCCTGCTCACTGTCCTGGTTGCCACCTATGCATAAGAGATTTACTTTTTCTGATTCCATCATAAGTTCTCATTCTTCTCTTTTATCACCCACTGTTTGTTGTTGCTGTCCCCAGAGCAGAAAGACAGTCTCAATCTTTTGACCTCAAATGAGACATCCCTAGCGCTGCCGTCGTCACCCCTTATTGATTAAGTGCTTATATCATTAATGTCTTGCTCAGTTCCCTGCTCCCACATTCTCCCTCTCTTCACACTTACGATTATTTTATTCCCACCTGTAGGCTCCGTAGCTTTATAACATGCCTTAATTCTTTTTTTAGAAAGATGTGGTTTATAAATTATAAACATAGAAAAAATGTAAATATAAAATGAATGTCTTCTTCATTTTTAATTACGGGGAGATACAGTTTTATAATAAACGAATTTCTAGGTCAAAGGAAAAGTGTATTTATTTTTTTGTACTTGAATACCAAAAAACTTTCTAGAAATGTTTCAAGTATATTAATATTTAAACAAATTACCCAAAGCTTCTTGTTAGAGTACAGAATACTGTTGTTTCAAGTGTCACTCACGGTTTTGTAATTTGCTGAATTTCTATAATAGGTTATGAGCTACAGGAGAATTTAAATTGCATTTTAAGGCTAAGAAATGTTTTTAGGTTAATATAATGACTCTGGTACTTCAGAAACTGGACATGAGGCCAATAAGGGCACTCCTGAGGGCAGCGAGGCGCCCGGATTCTCCTGCTCACCTTCTCTGCAGAAGACGCTTGCTTTCGCTGCCTCTCCTTTGCCTAGGGAGACCCCCTGACCCCTCGGGCTCTCTCTCAGGAGCTCTGTGGGGCTGTTTTATGATGCTGATCAGGGCAAAAGCCTAGGAGCTGAGGACCCCAGGTTAGAGTCCTGGCTTGATTTTGCATGTAGGAATAACCATATTTATTTCCTGCAACTGTTTGAGGTTTACGTGGTTTCTTGTTGAAAGCACTGAATATCATGATTGACTCACAGTGGGCATTTAGTGTTAACTCTACTGTCTATTTGGTTCCTAACTTCCCAATCTGCCCTTTTCCCTAGTTTTCCTGTAAATTCAACAGGAGATATTGCCAACTCCACTCCCCACCCCAGTCCCCAAAGCAAAAAGCAGAAAACCTAACTCCTTGAGAGGCCTTTGACACTTGTCAATCAAGTGCTGCTCACTTGACATTGCTCACGCGAATCTGTGAACCAGTTGCTGGAGTAATTTCGTGCTATACCATCTGAGAGGCCGAGCAACAGAGAGCTGGAAAGACCTTGGAGATCATACGATGTAACCCTCTCATTTTTCACAGAAGGCCCAGAGAGGCCATATGGATGGCCCAAGGTCACCGAGTTAATTATGGCAGAACAGGGGCTGCTTTCCAGGCCTCTGCCTTCCTGGTGCAGTGCTATTCCACTACACAGCACTGTCGTCTTCCCCTGATTTAGCAGTTCTCCCTCTGGGTAACAGAAGCCTGGAAGCAAATATCTAAATGTGGTACATTATCTAAAATTAAATTTGCACAATCACAGGACATTCAATTCAAGAAGCTCTGAACTTTAATTTGCTGGAGTCATACTTTTGCAGACCGAATTTTGGCCAAAATGAATTCTAAATTCTAAGGACAATCTAGACATGTAAATGTGGCTTAGGATCTCCCTTTCTAAAAAGAAACCAGTGAGACCAGCACCGCTCTGATGACCAACCAGTCCGGTCTGTTTAGGTGTATCTGGTTCTTCTGTGGAAGACCTTCTGTCGTTAGCACTGTCATTAGCCTGGTGAACCTGGGGTGGTGGGGCTTTGTCATTCTGCGATGATAGAGTTTAAATCTCTATGATTCACTTACAAAATTTTCGAATTAGGCATATGTCCTCCCAAATTTATACTGACTTTTTCAGGAGCAAAAATTGTTAGGTTTCAGTATTTGAGAATACTTTGAAGGGTGGTGAACATACAACACAATAAATAGATGTTGTATTACAAAATCATACACCTGAAACCTATACAATTTTATTAACCAATGTCACCCCAAAAATTCAATTAAAAACTCTAATAAAAAGTATAATATGGAAAGTCGACTGGATACAAGATAAATACAACAAACTGCTTTCCTCACTCTAGTAATAAGCATCTCAAATTGAAAATTGGAAAAATATTCAATTTACAGTTTTAGAATTATAAAGTCTTAGGAAAATAACAATTATAGTCACCATAATGCCATACACTATTGTAAGAGCTTTGTTTGTATTAATTCAATCAATCCTCATGACACCCTCTTGAGACAGGTATTTTAAGAAAGGAAAAAAAAATACTTTGATGCTTTTCTATGGCATTTATGAAGAAGTCAGTAGATAATGCTTATTTTTTATCTTTATATATTTTTTCTTGTGTACTTCAACTGATTTTAATTTTGAAATATTTCTTTTCATAATTTCATATCAGGATCTTTCAGGGGGTTCTCCAAAGCACTATAATGTTATACATAGTGTTTTAATTTGGGGATAAATAATTTAAATTATTTTAATAAACCAACAAGTCCCTTGTGATGTCTTTAATCCAGATGAAATATGCAAAAGTATATGCTTCCAACAATTACCTTAAAAAGTGAGTTAAATCTGACAAACCCAATTCTTTACAAATTTTTATTAAAATCTGTGGGCTACATTTTCCAAAGTATGTGGATTATACTTTGAAAAAATTAAAATCAATATTTTATTACATTTTAAGCTTAAACATAGTAGGAAGAAACAAGAAAACTTAGTAAGGAAAAGTAGATTTCTTTTTTGAAGATTAGCTTCAATATGCACCCAGAGAACTGTGTCTGTATACTTAGCCTGGAAGGAACTCTTCATAGTGAACACAAGTTTTTACACACATCTGTAAGTATCTTGGGTTGCACATAGTAAGCACTAAAAAGGTAGCCCAGACCTGGATCGAACTTCAATTTTGTTTGATTAGGAAAGCAGGAATACTGACCAATTGTAATAAAATGAACCCCATGCAGATTCAAGTAAGTCACTATAACTGGTAACTTCTCATTGGTGTAACTGAAGAATAATTTATTTCAGAGAGTATGGTCACAGCCTCTGACAACTGCATAGAACAATGCTAAGAGCAGGGCTTTCAAGTATTTAAAAAACAATGAACCAAATTCCCCTTCCCTGCTTTTCTAATGTGTGGGCTATGTTCTTGTGAGTGAGCCCTGTCTCTGTCCCAAGAAGCAAGACCAGGGTCACAAAGAAAGCAGGAATCAGAATTGACTTAATGTGCAGACACTTAGTTTGTAGAATTCCCAATTATCTCCATCATATAGTTCAAATATCTCATTTATCTTTTTGACACTGTTTGTACTATCTGGAATTGATAATTCACTTGATCAAATCAGCATCTATTCAATGTCATTGACAAAGTATTCACAGGGAAATGTGGAGGTGTGAGGAAGGCTGAGAAATTTAAGAGAGTAAAAAACTGTGAGTGAAGACAGAGTTTGAGTAAGGTACTTATTTGAAAAGGTATAGGAAACTAGAACGTGTGTTCTTGACACCAGGAAAAGGCACCCTAGTGAGTGAGGAAAATCACAGAAAGATAATAGATCTCTAAAGCCAGTGAGGGGCAAGTTGCTGTGCCCATCCTCTCCGAGGGTGGCTGGGGCCAGGTGTGGACTGCAACTCTAAGTGAGATGGTAGGGTAGAATATGAGAATGGGAGAAGGGTAGCATTGGTTCCAAGCAGTTTTTAGAAATTGCTCACCTCTTATTTTTGTCACTCTTGCCAGAATGTTGCAACTGGTGGTTCATAGCAGTGTTTCTGAAAGGGTGGTTTGCGAACCACCAGCGTCAGGAACACCTGAGGCAGTTGTTGAAAAGGAAGATGCCTGGGTGCCACTCCAGACCTGAATCAGAATCTCAAGATGGGCCATAGAATCTACATTTTAATCAAATTTCCCAAGTATACATTATGTCTTTTCCTTTTTACAATTTTATAAAGCACATTTGCATATATCATCTCATGTTATCCTCACAATAATCCTTTAGGAAATTTTCATCTCAATTTTACAAATAAGCAAATTAAAACTCAAAACTTTTAAGTAATTTCACCAACAGCCCACATACAAATTGTGGCTCTGGGACTTGAAACTGGGTCTGTGCATTTCAAATTCGTAGTTATTTCTATCAGAGTGTGCTCAGTCCCTCTCTCTGCTTATCTGGTGATTAGGTAAAGTGTTACTAGGTGAATGAATGCGTGTGCCTTTGTCCAGGTCACGGGGTCAGAGTTTACCATACTGCAGACAGAGGATACGGGAGAAAATAAACAGCCTCAGGTTCACAGGTCTTGGAAGTCCAAATCTATAAACCTTGTAGTGATAGGAAATATTACTCCTGCGAGGCTCGCAGCACTTCTTTGTTCCATCAAAGCAAATTGCACAGCGATAATCAGGAACTGATGCAAATACAACCTGGTCATCTCTCAGCCTTTCGGAGACCAAGACTCAATAACGCGAACCATCCTCTGCTTTTATTCCTCCTCTTTCTCTTCTGTTTCTGTTGTCCTCCTCTGTGCCATTTTGTGGTTTCTTTACACTTTCATCCCTCTCAGTGTTAAGAGAGGGGTGGGAAATGAAATAAAGCGGAATGAATATTGGTGCCTGCTGGCAGCCCGGTGAGAAGTCAGTTGCAGCTATCCGTCTTTACCAGGGTTTGGAATTATTTGTGTGTTTCAATTATCCACGTTGTCTACATCTCCTATTGTCCCAACATCACGGTATTGACATAGCCTCTTAGCGAGTGCATTGCGACTTGTTCGGTGCAATTGGCTGTGGTAATTCATGACTGTGTTAGACAAACACAGCATGAATGATCTCAAACTAATTCTCAGTTATTCAAGGGTTAACGATCCAATGTGTTTTACAAGAGCTTTCTTTCTTCCTTATCTCCCTCCTGTTCTCTAGCTTTAGGTCATTTGGTTGCTTAGTAGCATCTCCACCAGAGAATATTTAAGTTAAATTAAACTCAAACTTATCTTTTTTACTATGGGAGTGGTTTTTGATGTAAGCAACTAGAGAAGGAAGTTAAAAATATTTTTCCTGTTTTTTTAAATTTAAATTTCCAATCTCACTCCTTCCTCCATTAACCCAGAAAAATCAGAGTGAGCTGTAGCTCTCTAATGAAAATATGGTATTCAAGTCTTGTTGTTTTTCAAAGATTCTTTCACCAAGTTGCTAGGTAAATTGAACAAAAATGCTTCAGTTCTCAGAAAAAGTGTACAATACAACTTTCACTGATAGGCCAAAGGGTTTAGAAAAACAACTCTAAATTGTCCAATAACTGTCCAAGCAATTTAGCATGGTGTGAAAGTCAGGAATGAGCACCTCACATGGACAAATTCAAGTTTCATCTTTTCTTCTTTTCTCCGCCTACCCTTTGCTGGAGGTGCTAATGAAGAGTGAAATGGTCGAAAGGTAGGTAGTAACAGGGGAGAGAGAAAAGGGTGGTGATACCCTCCAAACAAATGAGAATAGCCAGATGTATTTTTCCTTTCTGTTTCTCCAGATTCCAGAGAAACTTCTCTTTCTGTCAGTCTGGCCAGGGTTGAGGAGTTTACCAAGGACTCTGCCTGACTCATTCTACTGCAATAGCAATAGCACCCCAAAGCAAGCACAGCTTACGGCTGTTCCCTGCATATCTTTGGAGGCTAAAGTCAAGTGCCCAACCCTTCTGAGGGGCACCTCTGCACTGGAACATTGGCCCCTATGTCACATTGTAGGAACATAAATTACCACGGATTTAGCTGGCAAGCATAAGGAATCCATTTTCTAGTGGAGGGTGATCTCTCCCTCTCTTTTTGAACACGTCCTCCTCTTTCTATGAGATATTCTAGAGAGAGACATAGGAATTGTACTGACTCTAAGAACCTGGAGAAGTGCTGAGAAAAATGGCAGAAACCAGACCTGGCTAATTTTCAAAGATTTGTATTGAAGAAGAAAAAGGGCCAGTTGGAGTGGAGTGCCTGCTACATGAGAGAGTATTTTATTCAGGTCTAGAGAGATCAGAAAAGAGTCACCAAATTAGTAATATTTTAGACTAATATTGGGTCATATTCTATACCTGTTCAAGACTTCCTACCTTATCATAAGTAAGAAACTATCATTATTTTCCAAAGGCTAAAATTAGAAATATATTAGAAAAATAAAACTCTATCACTCTGTGACCTATAATTAATTTCAGATTAGCTTGAGCACACACTTGTCTAAAAGAAAAATATTTTTGTAAGATGATAAACTTAATTTTTTAAAGACTCTGAGGGTGAGGCCATAGAAGTCTGTGTGTGTGTGTGTAAAATGATTTCTACTTTCATCAATAATGTATCTGTTTTCCCTCATTTTATTAATCTATAAAATGGATTAATAATTGCTGATGTAGTTAAGAAGTCTTTGGTAGCAGCATAAACATGATAATACTGAAGGTTTTGTGTCTCGTGGGTAACTTGAGAGTGAATAATAATCAAAGCATTCAGCCCAGTGTAAGAAAAACAATATTGTGTGGACTTCATACTGCATGATTTTATTAAATCTCGGCTTTATGTCTTCATTGCAAGTAGATTCCCAAAGCCCAGGCAGCAAAAATGTTATGCTTCCCCTGAAAATAAAGTTAACAATATCATATATATATATATATATATATATATATATATATATATATATATATATATGATTTAACCCATTGTCATTGTTTTGCAGGAGAATTTAGTTGTGGTATATTTGGGCGGGGCTCTGTCGTCTTTAAAATATGCTGTCCATCTTCCTCAGGCCCAGACATTACACCCTAAATAATTAAAATAATAGTGCACCTGTACTGAGACTCCGGCTCAGCTGTCTGAACAGCGGGAACACGGAGAGTCCACGGAAGGGACTGATGGCAGCCAAGGGTAGAATTAATGTTCCTTTCATATAAAAGACTACCAAGTTTATAATCATTTTCCTTATGGTTTTTCGTAATGACCCTGGGGAAAGAAAGTCCACAACATCCCTGTCCTGCAGTATTCTTCCGGACACCACGTGAGATAAGATAAATGGCGATAAGGCTGCCTGACCTCAGCGCTTAACTCCTAGCAGTCAAAATTCTGTTCTTGTAACAGGAATTCTAGTTTACTCTTCGCATCACAGATGCAGACACGCATCAGATATTAAACGAGTGAGGATTACCCTCCTGCTCCGCGTTGCAGGCTTCCTTTGAAGACCCCAGGGGATAAAAAGGCATTTAGCTGTTTCCTTTGCTAACCCTCTCGAGACATCTGGCTAAGTCAGGTGGAGCACATCCCACCGGCCCCCATGCAGTCCACTCTTCGCCTGCACTGGCTTCCCCCCCTTCTCACTGCGCTAGCCTTCTTGGCTTTCCCCAGACATCTTCATCCAGAACCAAACATTATGTTTGCTTCTGGAATTTCCATCAGCGTAAAGAAGAGAATGAACAGACTCATGTCAGAGAAAACCAGAGAGTCTATGATCACACACACACATGCACACACACGTGCAGCAGCCCGTGGCCCCCCTCGCCATACACTAGCTTTATACAGCCAATGCTGATAAAGGCCTTCTTTTGCTGGAGAAGTATAATTTATTTAGCCATCCTGCTGATATAAATCACATTTACCTCTCCCCAGAAGACATGCAACTTGCTTTTCAAGGTAAAATCACATTTACCTCTCCCCAGAAGACATGCAACTTGATGTCATAAAGAGGAAAAAGAGCTCGGGTAAAAAGTGGCAAAACACTTGCTCGTCTTACAAGTTCAGATTGTCAACATAACTCTCAAGTAGACACACAAAGCAGAACCCAAGGCCAGTTCATGGAAGTTCTCTTCAGGATGTTGTTTTCTTTGTGCCAGTCACCCAAGTGGATTCTCAGCCAACCTGTGGAAAGGGTGTAAGCAGCATATTTTGTCTGTGGGTTGCAGGGGACAATTAGACCCAGTGAAGCAAGATAAGAAGGTTGAAGGTCAAGTGTTTCCAGGAAAACTTATCCTGATACACATCTGTAGGCTCTCTATTCACATGTGCAATGTGTGCTCTAATTAGCATCCTCCCTCAGTTCTCCCCACATGTAGGCTTTCCTGCTGTGGCTGCATCCATCCAGTAACCCATGGTGACCAGGAGCAGTGGGAGGGGAGGCTGTCTGCTCTCTGAGGAGCCCGGCACAGGCCCATTCCCACAAACAGAGCAGCAGGAACATATGGAAGCAGAGGTGACTATTGGAAATACGATCTTTTTTACATTCTTTCCAAACAGTTTTTTCTTCCTATTGATATGCTTCTGGAGGGCAAGGAGAAGTTCTAGGTATCAGTACCAAACCCTCACCATGAAAAATCACATGTTTTTCTCTACTGGAAAACATGATTTATTTGGATTATTTTCCCCTTTTGCAATCTTTTCAGAAAAAAAAATTACATGTGCAAGGTTTAAAATGATTTAAAGGGATTAAAGGATATATATTGAAAAGGATCCCAGTCCCAGTTCCCTTTCCCCAAAACAACTATTGTTCTCAATTTTTATTATCCTTCTTTGTGTCTTTGTGTGCAAACATTTATATTTGAGAAATTATGTGTGTATATAAACTTACAAGACTTGTCTTGAGTCAGGCAACTGGCATGGTTGGGGGAGTTGGGAGCCAGGGATACAGCCCCTTACTGTGGCTTTTATGCAGGTGATAGGACAGCTTTACAACGCTGGGTGCGGGCCTTGCCTTAGGTCGATGCCCTTCTAGGGATCGCCTGCTTTCATTGTTCCGGTTTTTAAAAACACGTGACTCTGTCTCTCTTCGTTCTCCTCTTCTCTTCTTCCTCTTCCTCTCCCTCTCCTTCTCTTCCTTCTCCTTCTCCTTCTTCATCCTCTTTTCTCTGTACGTTAATATATATATTTAATAAAAATATGTAACTATATATAGTTAGTAACAAAAATGAAAAATATACTATATAAATTTTATAGTTAGTGACAAAAATTAAATCCTGTGTGTACACTATTTGTCTTGCTTTTTTTCACATAACAAAATAAGTTAGGCAACCAGTAGATATCAATGTATATAGACATATCACATAAAAGAGACATGTTGTAAAGATTTTTTTTCAAATGATAAGAATAGGAAGGAAAGGTGAAAGGATGGATGGATGGATGGATGGATGGATGGACCGACGGAAGGAAGGAAAAAATAAGCACCCACTATTTATGGGCATTGCTACTTCTTCAAGTTGCTTTCTTTGTGAAGCTGCATCTATTATTTCTCTCTTGTAGACAAGGAGGGCAGTGGCCATGGGTTCGCCTTTGCTGGTTGTGTGAAATCTAAATTTATGGCTTCCAAACCCAGTTTTGTGTGTCACTTTCTGAATTAAGGACACACGAGGTCCAGGGCATCTTCAAGCACCTTTTGGTAGGAGAGATGGAAACTGTTTTTCCCATTTGACTAAGAAGAAAACCACTTGCCTCTGCAGCCCCACATCCTTGACCCTCTCCTGGTGAGACAGGCACCACCATTAAGACTGAGGAGGTACATGCATTGTTTCATTCCCACCCTTGGCCCTGAAGCTAGACTTTCTGTCCATTTTTCTCTCTGTTTCAACAAAGCCCAGCAGGAAACAAGAGTACATCATAAAAGTGTGGCTTGTTCTGATTTCTCTGCCTCTGAGCTTCATCACAAGGGAAGAGAAGAGACTACAACATGCCTTTGTCCTGAAGGTGCTGTGGAAGCTAGAAAAGGTGGCCCGCTGGGCCGGCTCTCTGCTCAGCATCCCAGCTGGAGGATGCAGCTTTCACACAGAAAATGCATGCACACATTTAATGCTGCAACTAAGACTTTCAGGTTCCCAGACATTTTATCAAGGACCTTTTAGTATATCTGATAGATAACTCTAGGTGGTTCTTGGTCCCGGAGTCATGACTACAAGGGTTCAGTGCTCTGTCTTGAGCGCTCCCTCCATTTTGTGTTGAGTTCCCCTCCGTCCCTCCTTGCCCCAACAGCGTGAAGCCAGCCATCAGCCCCAAAAGCTACTGGGAGGTAGGAGAGGACTGGGGACAGAGATGGGACTGGAGCCTCATCTCCACCATCAGTGAGACATTTAACCTCAGTGCCTCAATAGACTCACGTATATTCAAGAAAGTCTTACAGAGTTGCTGTGAAGATTAAATGAGGTAATATATAGAGCTGTCTAGTGCTTAATAAATATATTTATTAAGTAATCTCAGTCCTTGGGAGGGAGGTAAATGTAAAATTATTACGGTTTAACTAAAAAAATATATTCTAAACATAGCTGCTACCCTCAGTTGTTTCTAAGATTCTTCTAGTGCCTCCGGAACATCACATCCATTCCAGCCCTGGCCTGGGAATACGAGTATAAAATATAACAGGGAGTCAGCACGCCGGCTTTAGGGTCAGGCAGGGATGGTGTGAACACCTTGTGTACCACTAGCTGTGGCACCTGGGCAAGTTACTGTTCTTCCTCTGCCTCCGTATCCTCATCTGTAAACAAGGGACAGCAACAATTTCTCCTTCACAGAGTCAATGGAATGAGGCCATGTGTGTGAAACTGGCATATAGTGATTAGCATATAAGTGTTCAATAAAATGATAAGTTATGAACAGTTATTAGCCATTGACTCACAGAATATCAGAACTTGAAAGATTCACAGAGATTATAGTAAACTGCTTCCCCCACACTGGACCCACCCTTTGTTTCATAGATGGGAAACCAGGTCATAGAAAAGTTAGGAGATTTGACAGACGTTATGAAGCCAGTTAACTGCAGAATTGGGACAGGAATCCGGGGGTCCTGATGCCCAGGTCAGGGCCACTAACTCCCTGTGGTTTTCTTACTACATGGCTCTAAATGGATGTTCCACCCTGTTTAGGGAACCAGTGCTTCAAGTTTGTTTGGAACCTTAGGCAACCAATAGATTGCTTGAAAGTTATAAGGCTCAAGGCCAGGCATTGAATTCTGTTTTACATCCCAAGTTGTAGCTGATCTTTTTTTAAAAAAATTAAATCCATTTTCTTTTATATTGCAAGTCCCTGTAAGCCTGTCTCTATCCTCCTACTTGTCTCAGAAAGCTGACATGCCCACCCTCCCTACTGCCTTTATTTTTTTTTAAACTACAGTCTGTAGTGAAAACCCTCTTCTATAAAGTGAAATGTAGCAGCTGGCACCTTTAGGGCTCTCATATTATCATTATTATCATTTAACATTTGTAAGTGCTCACAGTATGCTAGACACCATAACATACAGTAGTAAGGAATTTGCCATCTAAATTAGACACAGATAGATCCACATAAAAGAGAAAAATAGAGGCAGGGGGTGAGTGGGAAGTGGGTGAGGCAGGGGAAAAAGTCAGGGTCGCTGCCACAACACTGCAGACCCTTGCTGAGCCAATGGCTGTGGAAGACTTAGGAAGACATATCCAATTTTCAGCAAAGCGATATAAAATTGCCCCTAAAGGGATTATGTGAAATACCAGGGTTTTTTTTTTTTTTTTCATTCCTGCCAGAGAACTTTGAGAAAGCACCTTCTTGTGAACAAAATTGTTCTAAATCTGCTCTCTGTTGCCTCTTTCCATCGGCTCTCCTCAATTCCCTGGTGGCCCCCATCCGTGCACTTTTGGTTTGAACTCAAAGAGCGGCAGGGAGGCAGGGAATAAAGTGTGGGGCAGCCAGTATGTCTAATTCCATGACAGACATGTGGTGAATCTAAAGGCCACCCCTGGAAACATCTTTGATCTCTGGAGCCCTCTCCGCCTTCTATTTCCACTCCATGGGAGTCAGGGCCCCGGTTCTCCCCGGCCCCTGCCCCCACGGCCCCCTCCCCATAAGTAAGCTTCCCTTTCTGCAAATCCAATTTTCCCCCCCAAATAAAATTTGTCCTTGTAACTCATGCTTGTTCTAAAAAAGTATGACTTTTCCTCCTGTAAATTATTTTTACCACACATATTTACCACCTAGAGCTTGAGAATGGAAAGTGACACTATCCAAAGCTACAGGGAAATATTTAAGCCTTGCATCAGATAGATCCATCATAATTGGAGCCGAATCAAAACTTGAACAGTTTAATGAACTAAGGTAAAAAGTAAATATTTTAAGTGGTTACACTTCTAATAAGCTCTTGGTCATGAAGGTTGTTCATGAGCTGTCGAGAGGGACCCTCCCAACCGTAAGGAGAAGCCCACCCAGTGAGTCACCCGGAGTTCCTGTATTCTCAATGTTTAGTGGGCCATTGGTTTTTCCCTTTAACGAACAGTAAATAAAAACCAAGAGTCCCCTCTCGACAGGAGCTAAGACATGAAAACAACAAAAATGTATTTACATCCTTCAAGGAATCAAATCAAACCTAGGATTTTTTTCACTTGAAAAAAATAAGTAGTAGTCTCTTCCCAGGGTCATGTGAGTGACAAAAATGACAAATGATGCAGAAGGGCAAAGGCCAGAGGAAAGGGCATCCTACTGGCGTCTGCACCTGTCATTCACCTCACACTGGGGAAGTGGGGAAGGCACCACGATTAGGCAAGCAGAAATGCCCTTCTACCTTTATTTTTCCCTCATTCTTTTGCTAGGTATATTGTCCTCTCAATTCTCATTTCTTTTTTACTCTAGGACCTAAAATGCTTTAATACTGGAATATTCCTTAGACTTTAAAAAAATTAAACCAAACTCTAAATTACAAGTCCCTGAAAACCAGGTATGGACTGCTCACTGCATTAGCTCAAGTCCACCTAGAAGGGGGCACCAAGATGGGATTACATGTGCAAATGCCCTGGGAAGGGGGAGGGGATCCCCAGGTGGAGCTGGCAGACAATGGTGCAGGTCTGACACCAGTGGAAGGAAGGAAGATTGGGTAGGAAGAGGTTCCAGCTGAACAGAGTTTCAAGAAAGGTTCAGCCACTTTAATGTGACGTTCTTGAGCCAAAGTTGTCCGTGAGAAGAGGTTCGGGATGGGCCTACCGAAGATCCCTGCCACACTCAGTCCTGACTGGGAGAAGCCAGTGAAGGTGTGCCACATGGCAGTGGATCCAGAAGGAGCAGCTCAGGCCATCAGTCAATTGTGCTCCTGTGGAAGGAGCTCTGAGATTCACATTTTAGTCATCACCGCTGCCTTATCGACTTCATTCCAAAGAGACAATCAAAACACGGTGGAGCACGTGAAGTCTTGGCCTGCAAGCCATGCACAGCATTTCCTGCTATTTCATGCTAAATAGCTTCTGCGCATGCATGTGCCAGGAACTGAATATATTTACTTTGTTAAACATCACACAAATCCTATGAGGTCACCATTATTAACTTATTTCACAGACAGAAAATTGAGTCTTAAGAAGTTTCTGGTCACACAGCCATTGTTGGTAGGGCCAGAACTTAAATCTCACTTTCTGGTTCCAAAGCCACTGCTTACGTTACCTCTGAAAGTACTTCTTGACGGGAGCAAATTATAATATATTGAATTACTGTTGATTTCTAATTCCTAAAGCAGTGTTGTTTGCTCATAATGCATGACTAGAGATGAAAGAAAATCATGTAGGACTTTGAATGCACCCAAGAAATTTGCTTGAGAGCACACACACCCAACCTCACCATATCCACCCAATTTTGGAAGAACCAGGGTAAAATCTTCACCTTTCTAGTGAGGACCTGGAGAGCAGCAACTCCTAATAGAATGTCCTTCCTCGTTATGTGGAGACAATTTCTCCAAAGCCCACATACTCTATAATAACTGACATTTTCCAGCTATGACCTGGCAGCAAGAACCCCACTCCCAGGCACTTAGCGTGCTAAGAGACGAAAGCAGCAGGAAAAAGATCTTGCAAAGCTCCCCAAGGCTTGTGTTACTCCATGACATCGGGTATGCCTACAAATCTTTGAGCTACATTAAAACCTAATTCTTATAAAAAACTTAGAAGTCCAAATTGGTGCGGTTCTAATTTCCCAAAAAAAGATATTAAAACAACAAGCTTCTAAAAACCAAGTTAGCTTAATTACTAAAGAAAAGTACAATGAAATTTGAATATTAACATGTAGAAATCTGTCATAGCTGATGGAAAATGGGGCTCTGATACTATGAGGTTTTCTCTTGAAAAGCCTAAAAGGACGCTGTCAAACTTGACAGGCCTAAAATGCAACACCCACGCACACCCCTGCATGCCAATATTACATTTTCTATTTTAAAATGGCCTCTTGATAGATTTTTTTTTCACTCTCAGTCTTTGGAAATTATTGCAAGTGAAAAATAAATAAATAAAAAACAGAAAGCTTTTCAGCGTTGATCCCCTGCTAGTTTGTGAGAATAGATTTGGCAAGAAGCGTGGCGCCCATCATCACAAAGAAATCCAAGTAACCTGCTTGGTTCTTTTGCACAGACAAAGAAGGACAGGGATTTTAGTACCACCGCCACCCTTGGTTTAGAGAGTTCCTAGCTGTGTACTGCTGGGGGAGTATTCTCAAATTTAAAATAAATAAATTAATTAATTAAATAAATAAATATATATTAATTTTACAACAGGCATTATCTTCAATTTGTCGTCCTCCAGCCATATCTTTTCAGAAAATCCTTTCTTTATGCAGCAGTTGTAAAGTTAAGCAGAGCCATTCCCAAAGACTACCAAAAATGCCCTAGCATAAACCTGTCCTGTTCACGTACTCCAACATAATAAAGGACAAAACCAGGAATGACTGCGCTACACTATTCCAGGCAGTGATGTTCCTCATGTAGAAGGCAAAAGGAAAAGCATTCATCTCATAACAAAAAGCTTTCATATTCTAGGTTAAATAAAAGAACTGACACATTGATCCTCCTACTTTTCAATTCCACCTCCCTGTATGGCCAGTTAATCCCCACAAAAGCATTGCCCTCGTAGCCCAACAGCCACTCAGCACACGTGTACTGACTGCCTGCTCGGGCCATGCCAACCAAGGAGAGGAGCACTACTTTAGCAGGAGTTGCTTCCTTGCTCAAGAGCGTCAGCGTTTATCCAATGGTTACAGAATAAAGTTCAAACTCTATCTCAGTATTGAAGTTTCCCCAAAGTCAACCCCAACTTACCTTGGCAGCTTTTTCTCTCACTACTGGCTTCCAAGGCTTGTGCCGTCCGGTATTGTAGCCACAACTGTGCGTGACTGTAAAGCAATTGAAATGTGACTGCTGCAAGTAGACATGTGCTGTAAGTGACTCTATATACTGGGTTTTGAAGGCTCAGTAACAGAAAAAAATGTAAAATACATCAATATTTTTAAATTGATTACACCTTGAAACGTTGGTGTTGGGGATCTATTAGGTTAAGGGAAAATAAGTTATAAAATTAATTTCAAGTTTCTTTTTCAATATTGCTACTGGAAAATTTAAAATTGCACTCCTGGCTTTGATTGTAATTCATTCAGAGAGTGCTGTTAGACTTTGTACTTTTTCCTCCAAATTTTGCTCATTTCATTCTTTTCGCCTAATAGAGTCAGTCACCATTGCAATCCTTACTTATTTAAATCATATCCATTCTTCAAGTCTCTGCTCAAATTGTAAGTCCTCTCAGACAGTAGCAATAACATCCTCTTTTGAAAGCTTCTTTTATCCTATACGTCTCATATAGCACTTATCACCTTGTGATTTGTTTTATGCCATTTGTGTGTACATTATACTATTTGACTCACCTCCCCAAATATATAGCAGCTCCTAGAAGGGAGCTACCATGTCTGAACCATCTTTGCTTTCCATGTATCTAGCACAAGGTCTTGCAAATGAAGATAGTCAATAAATATTTAAGGAAATGATAAATGGATGGATGGATAAGTGCATTAATAGAACAAATGAATGTATGAATAAAGACAGTGTAGAATTAACAAAAGAATAGACATGTAGATTTATAGAACAGAAGGAAGAGGCCATAAATAAACCACACTAATACAGTCAACTAATTTTTTACAAAGGTGCAAAGGCAATTCAAAGCAGAAATCATAGTCTTGCAACATATGGTCCTAGAACAACTGAATGCCCATATGAAAAAAAAATGAACCTAGATCTACACTGGCCTTATATTTTTCACAAAAATGAACTCAAACTTAATCAAAAATATGAATGGAAAATGAAACACTATAAAACTTCTAGAAGAAAAGAGGAAAAAATCTACATAGTTTCAGGTTTGATGATAATTTTAGATGTACTATCAAGAACATAATTTATGAAAGAAAAAAATTGTTAAGCTGAAACTTTATTAAAAATAAATTTATACTCTGAGAGACACTGTTAAAGAGAATAAGAAAAAAATATTTGCAAACCACATATCTGATAAAGGATTTGTATCTAAAATATACAAAGAACCATTAAACAATAAGAAAATAAAAAACTTAGTTAAATAATGGGCAATATATCTAAATGATGCCATTCCAAAGAAGGTATACAGATGGAAAATAAACATGAAAAGATGTTCAGTAGGAGAATGCAAATAAAAACAACAATAATGCCTTACCCCCTACACAAAAATGACAATAACTGCAGATCTAAATATATACCCATGTTCATAGCAGCATTATTCACAATAGCCCATGATAGTAATAACCCAAGCGTCCACTGAGAGATGAATCAATAAACAAAATCTGGCATATACATACAGTGAAATATTACTCAGCTTTAAAAAGGAAGGGACTTCTCACACATGTCACAATATGGAAGAAACTTGAAGACCTTTTGCTAAGTGAAAAAAGCCATTCCCACAAGGACAAATACTACGTGATCCCACTTATATGAATTCATAGAGATAGAAAGAAGAATGGTATTTGCCAGGGGTTGGGGGAAGGGGTAAAATGAGTTATTGTTTAATAGGTACAGAGTTTCAGTTTTGCAAGGTAAAAGTTCTGGAAATAGACGTTTCCAGATGGATGGATGTTCCAAACATTCCAAATAGATTTTTGATGGTTGCAAAACAGTGTGAGTATACTTAATGTCACTGAATTATCAACTTAAAAATGGTAAGATGGTAAATTTTATGTTATATATTTTTATGATTAAAACTTTTTAAAAAGCTACCTACTGTATGATTCCATTTACATGACATTCAGGAAAAGGCAAAACGATAGAGATGGTTAACAGACTAGTGGATTCCAGGGGTCCCAGAACGGGGATGTTGGAGGGGGATTGCATTAGAAGTGTAGTGGATATTTTAGGTATTAAAACTCTTGCGTATAATACTGTAATTGTGGATCCATGGTCCTATGTATTTGTCAAAACACATAGAATTTTACAACATAAAAAGTGAACCTTAATGTTTGCACATTTTAAAAAATCATTTAAGCGGGCAGTGGGGGTGTCCCAGGATGGAATGCAGACTGTGGCAGGAGAATCCGTATGACAAATGTATGGAGCAACGTCCCTGAGGGAGGTGGGAGAGAAGGCGCTGACCTAAGCAGCTCTGGCAATGCGTGGACTCTGTGAGACTAAACGCAAAAGGAGCTGGACGTAAGCACTGTACTCTAGTCGATCAAATCATTCCCCATGAGGCAATGGATGAGTAATTCCGATGCTATACATGCATGCTGGAATTGAACAATTAAATACATGGACAATGATTGGTAAGATACAGGTTTTTTACTGCTGGAGTGGGAATATATGGCTAAGCTGGGGAAAAAGAATGATCTTTGTGAAAATGGTTTAGAGTTGGAGACATCGGTATGTACTTACATTGAGCTTAATATAAATACAGATGGTTACGCAAAAATGCTTAGATGCTTGTGTATGTGTGCAGGTTAGTGTGTGCACACATTTCTTTGCTCTATCAGGGCAGAGGGCGTAGGCACGATGATGCTGTAGTAGCAACGAGCACTCCTGGTGCAGACTTTGGTTTCTAACAACGTGTTCCAGTAAAAGGAATCAGGATTCCTTGAGGTTAGAGCTGAGACCAAGAAATGTATGAGGCTAGGGGACTGTGTACTGTCAGAAAGTAAGCATGTGCCCAAGGAGGAAAAAATCCACGACGACAGACAGATAGTCAAAGGAGTACAGGTGCCAACTAAAGAAGCCAAAATAGGAATAATTTGAGCAATAAAATAACTAAAGTCATATTGGATTATAACCCAAAACATAAAATAAATATCATTACTTTATATTGATATAAATAAATGATTGAATAAATAAATGGGTCAGAGTAGACAAATTTCTGGTGTAGCAGTTCCAAATAATTTATGTAGCTACTCAGCCTTCAAGAAGATGGAACCTAAGTACTCACTCCTTAAAATGAGCTGCACATTATGACTTCTTTCAAAAAATTACAGTATGGAAAAGGAGAAAAATGAGCAACTTTATACTGGAGAAACCTGATAAATACTACTTAGCCAAGAGATCAAAGCTAACATCAACCTGTAACAAGGTTGATATTATGTTCATTGTATGCACCTGTGATATGATGCAATCAGAATGAAACTTTATCTTTGCGGTCTTCCTCCCCAAAACCATAACCTCCAATATAGTCCTGAAAAGAGATCAGATAAACTCAGCTTGAGGGACACTCTATAAAATGTCTGACCAGTAGTCCTCAAAAGTATCAAGGTCATCAAAAACAGGAAAAGTCTGAGGGAATGTCACAGTAAAGAGGACTTAAGGAGACATGACGACTAAATGTAATATGATTTCCTGGGTGGTTATCCTGGAATAGAAAAGGGGCATTAGGTAAGACTAAGAAAACCTGAATAAAATATGGACTTTAGTTAACAATAAGGTATCCATATAAGTTAATTAATTAAATGTAAGCTGTTCATAACAGAGAAAATCGACCCTCAGCAGTGTGGTTCAGTTGGTTGAGCATCGTCTCACAAAGCTCAAGGTTGCTGGTTCGATTCCCAGTCAGGGCACATGCCTGGTTTGCAGGTTTGGTCTACAGTCCAGGTGCATGCAAGAAGCAACCAATCAATGTTTCTCTCCCTCTCTTTCTCCCTCCCTTCCCTCTCTATAAAAACTAAATAAATAAAATCTTTAAAAGAAAAAAGGAAAAATTGGGATATAATGTGGGGTATAAACATTGAGATATAATATAATGGAACTCTTTGTACTACCTCCATAACTTTCCTTTAAATGCAAAATTATTCTAAAATTAAATGTCTATTAAAAACAAGAAAAATGGATAATGGGTGCCCTCTGAGCTTTCTAAGAGACTAGCAAAAGTTGAATTTTCAGTGACATATGAAACAGTTGAATCTCTCAGATCCTCCCTGTTTTGGAAAAAATGATTCACTAACAATCATATTTCTTTTCCTAGTTATGAGTCGATCTATCCCTACTTCTACCTCTACCATCAAGGAGAATTAAAACTCAATCACCACCATTTTCTCTTTTATTTGTATTTTTCCTCCTACTCTTTCTCACATCCTGCAAACTTTTCCCATTTTCCTTAACACTCTAATCTTTAGAATTCTCAGAACAATGCTTATACTTGCTCCTTTTTGGTAAATGAATATGAGCAATACCTAAAATACCTGGAGAAAACATTTAACCCAAAACCCACACACAGTGCAAGCCTATTGGCTTCAAGAATGAAAGGCTTCCCAGAATAACCCAGATCTCAAGTGCCTGAAAAACATCAGTAAGATTTTCTTTCACAATATGTCCATTTACCACATTCTTAAGGAAAGACCTGAGTTAAATTTTACAAACTAAAGCTAAAATAAAAGCAAACAAAATCATTTAATGATTGAGAAAACCAGTTAGAAATGTACCTTATGGAATATAAAAACATATTACATAAAGAAAGATGTAATTGGTTGAATACTTGGGAATAAGTAGACCCAGAGAACATTATTAAAACCAGTTACACCTCTAATTTTTACCTGCAGCCAGTTAAGCCAGAGGTTACCTCTGAAATGTCAAACAGCCAACGTAAAGGAATTTATTGCAAGAGATGTAAATCCCAATTCCGGCTAATAAAACGAACTTTACAGAGGACTCCTGGACTTTTATAACGATGGAATACAACCCGAGGCAGTATAAATTCATAATCTCTTAGGACAAATAGCCTTTAAAAATTCACCCTCGTATCCAATTCACCATTGAAATGAGTGGAATTTTCTGTAGAAGTCACATGATGTAGTCATTGTGTAGTATGAAACCTCCCATTAGCATGATCTCAGACCTACCTACCCATTTACTCTAATTTTGCAGGGTTGCTAATAACATCATTGAACACAAATTCTTGTATGGCTTGTGCTTAGACTGAGGTAGGTTTTAGATAATAACAACCTTTTAGAAATCTGTTAACGTGGTCTAGCTGTGTATACACTACATTGCTTTGGTATTACACAAAAGGGACCTACCTATAATACTCTAATTGTCATCGTCACTGAAAAAATTTCTTTAAATAAAGGCCTATAAAAATCCAATTAGATTGTGCATGGAGCACCATTAGGTTGAAATGCTGCAATAGTAAAAGTCAAGATTAACTTAATCTTTTAAAAAGATTATATTATAGGCAAAGCCACACTGGCATGTGGAGGGCTTGGAGTTAATTCTGGGCCCTGAAAAAAATCAGAAAAAGGCAAAGGTAAGTTAAGTGTGTCTCGAAAGCCCCTAGGGTGTCCTGGAGTCTGGTTACCATTTCCCCCTCCCTGAGGTGGATCGTTGGAGCCACGAAGGCCCCAGGACACAGCACAGCGCAGGGTCCGACCATTTCGGTGGTCTGGGCAGCAGCATGAAGCATCCCCGCCCCCCCCGCCCCCCCAGCGCTTTTGAAGCAGTGATCAGAAACCAGCAGCTACCTTGGCTCCACCCCTTCCGAGGGAGTTTCCTGTCTCAGAGTGTTTTACGTGCTCCCAGAACCAAAAGGGATCAGGTTTATGGTGGCACATTATCCCCTTAGATTTTGGTGACATTGGGAAGAAAAAAAGGAGACAGAAAAACAAAACAAAACATGCAGGCACTTTTCATAGTATCACAAGGTACGTCATCAGGAGAGAGTTTTGGTCTACTAAATTCATGTTCCCGTCTACTCTCTCCTGTTCTCTGTCTTGGGTCAGGTGATTCAAGTAGCAGAGAACACGTGATCACCTTGAGAAGCATATGTCCTGGATAGTTCTAATTACTAGATATATCTGCCTAATATTGGGTCACATTCTATCCCCCAGTGATTTGTATCTGTTGGTCCTATTGGGTCCTTGGGAACTACCGAAAATTTGTCTGCACATTCAGCTTTTGAAAACCATTCATGATAATAATAATACTAATGAAACCCACTATCATTTCCTGAGCATTGACTGGGTGACAGTACACCAGGTAGTTTATGTTTGTAAGTGAGTAGAGAGAATGTCCTTCACCCAAACCCCTCATGAGAAGAGCTCTAAATACATTCACAAGAAAAATGAGATAGCATTTGGGGTGGGGAGTTAGGGGTAGAATTCTGCGATCCCACAGTCCACTCTCAGGGCAGAAATATGTTTGAAATATGTTTGCTATGAGATTCTGCAGCATGAATGGATCTTTGTTTTGCTGAGTATCATAAGTTTGGTTTTTCGAATTAAAGATAGAAACTGGGAGAGGATGACAAGTGTTCTCATAGAAGAAAGGAAAGGATTTGAAGACCCCAATATCCTAGAGGGATTCAGAGACACTAATGAGTCTGGATGGTGGAAAGGATCTCCCTCCACTCACACATTCCCACTAACCCCCTGCCCCCAACTATTGACATAGTGGTAAAAAGTTTGTAGAGAATAGCTGTATAGTGGGGAAACTTTAAGCTTTTTTTCTCCTGGAGGTGTGCAGTGTGAACCTCCTCATTATTCTACTGGGTAAAATCTTCAATGAAATCCACATAGCTCGCCAAAGCTCCTGAGCAGGTATTTTAGGGAAACTCAAAGAGAAACTGATGAGATCTGCGCTCAGGGTTTCCAGACCAGACCCAGGAGAGAGACTGACACGGGAGCCAGAAGAGAAGGTAATCCAAGTCACAATGTGATGCGGAAGATGTTATTGCTATATTATCAATGAGGATTCTGGGCATCAGAGAGGTTAAGTGACTTGCCCAAGGTTATGAGCGGGACTGAGTCTGTCTAATTCTTTTCACTTACACAACGACTCATTACATGTCCCCATGACTTACATTTTCCCTCTAGCATTCACATTTCTATTTTCCTCAACTTTTCCGCAAAAAGGGTTTACGAAAGTTGAACTTGATCTGTAAGGTAACAGATTCAGGAGCTGACAGGAGCCATTTTTTCTCCATTATGTGAATTCTAGAAATAGGAAGCCACTCAACAAGGAGAAGGAAGAAACAATTACATTGTGTATAATACAAATAGAATATACACTATACACCACATATAAAATGCATTTATATATCTTCATTTGATTCTAATAACAATACTTTGAGGCAGATATTATTACTATCTCCATTTTTGAATGAGGAAACTCAGGCACAGAGAAATATTTACCCAAAAAAAGCTAAGATTTAAATCCGAATCTGCACTGATAACCACTGTGCTTACAGCCTTTTGAGAATTCTGAGTTCTTAGTTGTTTTGAGGCTTTGCTGTTTGCCTAAAGCATTTACAAGATTAATTCCTATTTCAGTTATTTCACATTGAAATTCAGTTATTTCACATCTTTACTTGCCACCAAAAGAATCCAATTAATAAACTATTTCTTTACTTGCCACCAACAGAATCCAATTAATAAACTATTCCTCTTAGCTTTGTGTTAATAGCAAACCTGATAAGCATAACTTCATTTGAGACATTATTAACACAGTTAAGTGGTATTTAAGTTCAAAGTCACAAAAAGCTGATTCCTACATTTCTCTGTTTTTTGCAAGGTTATCATGGAAAATATTCATCGAATGCCCTGTTGAAATCTAGGTGCACCGTCATTATAATATTCTTCTGATGCATAAATCTAATAATAATCCTAACAAGAAGAAAATAATTTCATTTGACCTGACTTGTTCCTTAAGAGACCACCTTAGACATTTTTCTAGACATTGAACTTCCTGCTCAGTAGTATCAATAGTGCCCACTTGTTGCCTATTCCTGAAAATACAAACATTTACTGTCTTCGGTTCTCTGGCACTTCTCCCATTATCTCTGATTTCTCAGAGCAGTCTGTAAGATCACATCTTCAATGCATTTTAGCAACTTGTGATAAATCGGAATGCGTTGAAGGTGATGATCATCTCTAACTCCGGACTTGCTGGAGCATCTGCTGACCTTTTTTCTTTGAAGGAGGGATGCATTTTCCTTGGCAAATAATACAAGGCAGAATGAAAGTTCAGTGGCTGCCTCCTTTCATCCGCCAACTTTATACCATCTTCTCCATGTGGTGGGCCCGTGCCTACCATGTTTTTCTTGAGCTTTAAAGAGCTTGTTCCTGTCTTAAGTTTGTTTTCTGAGCCTCAGTTCAGTCTGGATTTCAGCCTTCCTTGTAAAATTTCCACAAGTTAAACCACTTTGCTTTAAATATCAATCCTTCATTTATTTCATCTTTTATACTTAACTTTTTATAAAATAGTTGACCTCCTCAGAGAGCTTACTATAAAATCACATCGATAAGTTTGCCAGGGAAAATACACAATGACCAGTTAAACTTGAATTTTAGATAAATAGCAAATAATTTTTAGTGTATATATGACCTATGCAATATTTAGGGCGCAGTTATATACCTACTCACCCTCAAAGTCCATTGTTTTCCTGAAATTCATATTTAACTGAGCATTCTATAACTTATTTGCTGAATCTGGCAACCCTGCCTGTTGATTCTATTTTGCCTGGTTTGCTTTGATTGAGATAGTTCAACTTTTCTTATGCACTGGATTGTAATAATATAATCAAAATTTTAGGTTTGAAAATTCCCATTCTTCTTGAGTTGGGTTTATATTTTGCCTTCTAGTGTTTAAGGTACATTATTGTATTAGTCTGCTCAGGCTGCCATAACAAAACTACAGACTCAGTGACTTAAAAGACAGACATTTATTTTCTCACAGTTCTGGACACTGGAAGTCCGCGATCAAGGTACTGATCACAAATTCAGTTTCTGATGAGAACTCTCTCCCTGGCCATCTCTCCCTGGCTAGGAGAAGGCCAATTTACCCTGTGCCCTTACATGTCCTTTCCTTTACACTGTCAAGGAGAGAGAGATCTCCTTCTCCTTATAAGGCCACCAGTCCTACTGGATTAGTGTTCCACCCTTATGACCTCATTCAACCTTAATTACTTTCTAAAGACCCTCTTCAAATACAGTGACTTTGGGGATTATGGCTTCAAGGTATGAATTGGGGGATGGGAGGGGACACAATTCATTAGAACAGCAACAACAAGCCACTGGGCAGTAGGCAAAACACTTTATATGTCCTATTTAATTCCAACAAGATCCACAAGTGACAGAGCATTGTCCAGGGTTCTCCAAAGAAATAGAAACAATAGGGTGCCTGTAGGATATATGTAGACACATAGAAAGAGATTTATCAGGAGGGACTACCTCATGAGATTACGCAGGCTAAGTCCCATGGTCTGCCATCTGCAAGCTGAGGCCCAGGAAAGCCAGTGGTACTGTTCCAGCCCAAACCCAAAGCCTGGGAACCAGGCAGCCAGTAGTATGAGTAGCTGCCTGGGTCTAGAGACCTGAGGCTCAAGATGCTGACGTCCAAGGGAGAAGAAGATGGATGTCTCTGGTGAAAAGGAGAGAGCAAAATTACCTTTCCTCTGCCTTTTTGTTCTATTGGGGTCCTCAGTGGATTGGATGAACCCACCCACATTGGTGAGCATAGTGTACTGATCCAAATGCTAATTTTAATTTATTCCAGAAACACCCTCACAAACACCCTCAAAAATAACTTTTTACCTGTTATTTGGGTACCCCTTAGGCCAGCTGAGTTGACATAAAAATAACCATGACAGAGAGTATCTTAGCTTGGGTTCCCCCAGAGACAGATCCTAATCCTGTCTTAGGTATTAGTGCAAAGAGTTCATTGACAAAGTGATCCTGGGACACACAAGTGATGTACTGGAAAAGTAACACAAGGAAAGGGGAAAAACCAGTAAAGGTTACAGAAGGAATGGGTTCCTACCGCGTCCCAGTGGAAACCCTCTGAGGGACTATGCGAAATAAGTGTTGGGATTGTCCTACTGGAGAGCAAAGGGGCAGGGACATTTATCCACTCTCTCCCAACTTCATTGTTTTAGGGTAGCCCTCGGGGCATTAGCTTCCCCTGAGGCGCAGGAGCTCCAGAAAGCCTTAGGCATAGTCGGCCTCTGTCCCTGCTGCCAAAGTGCTTCTTGAGAACACGGTTTCCCAACTGAGGGTGACTTTCCTGTTCTTGAGGTGGGAAGCGTGCCAGAAGCTGATTCCCTTGGCTGAAGTAAAATTGGAATTGGGACAACAGGACATGGGGGCTGGGGAAGCATCAGCAGCCTCTACTACAAGTAGCCTTATTATTATTTTCATTTGGCAGAAAAGGAAGACATTTATTTATATGCCAGTATCTATACCAAGCTCTGGGTTACAGGAGTGAACAGCCAACATAGTTCTTTCCTCATGGAAGTTACTCTCTAACAGTTTAGAGACATGGAACTATTAATCTCAGGCCATATAAGTAATGAATGATAGAGCTGAAATTCAAACCCAGGTCAATCTGATTCCATTTCACCATTTAACCATCCTTCTATTAGCTTTTATCTATGATTAGTTTTTTGGAGTTATAAAGGACACTAGAAATCACCAAATAAGCTATCTGCCTTGATAAATTAGGAATTGAGACCAAAAGAATTTATGTGTCTGTAACAAGATCATGGGACAAATGTAAGGCATTGACCTCCATTCTATATCAAGATCAAGTATAATCTTTTATGACATCCCCTAGAAACTCTACTTATAATTTCCACTTTAACAGCTTTACGGAGGTTAAATTAAATTATTTACAATAAACTTCATACATCTAAAGTGCACTATTTGATATGTTTTAACATTTTATACACCCAAGATCAAGACAATGAACAGCAATAAAATAATTAACAATTAGGCAATGAACATATTCATATCCCCCAAAAGTTTCCTTCTGTAAACCCCTCCCCACCCATCTTGCCCTGCCTCCCTTCAATCTCCGACAGCCAGCAATTAGATTTATGTCACCAGAGATTAGTTTTATTTTCCAGAATTTTAAATAAATGAAATCCTGCAGTGTGCTCTAGTGTTGGATAACTTCTTTCAGTTGGTATAATTTTTTAAATATTATTCATGTATATCAATAGGCCATTCATTTTCAATGCTAAGTAGTAGCACATACTCATATATATGTGGATAAACCAGAGGTTAGCTTTCCTAATTCATTTACTGGGTGAGGGACAATAGGGTTGTTTCCAGTTGTTTGCTATTATAAAAGCTGCGATGAACATTTAAATACATATGAACAGCTAGGTCATATGGTAAATGTTTGTTTAACTTTGAAGACACTGCCAAACTGTTTTCCAAAGTGTGTAGGGGAGTTCCAGTTTTTATACAACCTCATCAATATTAGATATGGTGAGTCTTTTTAACTTAAGCACTTTTAATATATGTGTAGCGATTTTGTTTTGATTTTAATTTACAGTTCCTTAGTAACTAATAACGTTAAAAATATTTTCATTTTTTATTGCCTTTGTATATTATCTTTGTTGAGTAATCTGCTCAATTTTTTTGCCCACTTTCAAAATTGAGAACCAAGAAACCCATAACTGGCACAAGAGTTTTGTTATTTCTTTTTTTATCCATCCTATCTCAACTTTGTTTATTTTTACTCTTTTTTTTGGCTTTATTTATAATAACTGAATTTTTAAAATTCCATTTTATCTCCTCTGTTGGCTTATTAGGTACAACTCTTTTATTATTTTAGCTATTTCTCTTGAGTTTATCACATATATCATCTTCCTTTAAGTGACATTCTACCACTTCATGCATAGGAACCTTATGGTACTGTCTTTCTATTTCTTCCCTCCTCACATTTATTCTACTGATGTTGTATATTTTACATTAAATACATTATAAAGCCCAAATTGATATTGTCCATTGTACATTAAGTATATTATAAAACCCAATACTTAATTATCTTTCAAAGGGATTTAAAAATTAAGGAAAAGTTTACATGTTTACCATGTGGTTACCATGTGCAGTGTTCTTCATTCCTTTGTATAGATTTATATTTCTGTATAGCTACATTTTCTTCTGTCTAAAAGACTTTAAAAAATATTTCTCATAATGTGGGTATACTGGTGATGAACTCTTACAGTTTTTTATTTCTGAAAATGTCATTATTTCATCTTTGTTTTTAGAAGATATTTTTTGCTTGGTACAGAATTCTAGGTTGACGGTATTTTCTTTCAGTACTTTGAAAGTGTTGCTCCAGTATGAGGTACATATTATATTCTCATTTATATTATTTCTAATGCAAAATCAACTTCCATCCATATTTTTTCCTCTGTATGATTTTCTCTTTATTACCAATTTTGGGCATTTGATTATGATGGACCTTGGTGTATTTTACTTAGTGTTTCTTGTGCCTAGGATTTATTGAATTTCTTGGGCCTGTGGGTACAAGGGTTTCATAAAATTTGGAAAACTTTCAGCAGTTATATCTTCAAATATTTTTCTGTAGTCCCCACTCTCTTCTCTCTAGGGCCCCAGTACACGTATAGAAGGCCTTTAGAAGTTGTCCCACAACTCAATGATGCTTTGTTCATTTTTTTAAATGTTCTTTCTGTTTGTTTTTATTATTATATCAGTACAATAGCTAATCTTTTTTTTCTCTGACATCCACCACAAATCCCACCTACTTAGTTTTTAATCTTTATAATATTCATCTTCTGTACCCTTTTTATATCTTCCATGTCTCCACTGAACTTTTCGATCATACAAAATACAAATTTAATAACTATTTTAATATTCATATCTGTTAATTCTAATATCTGTATCAGTTCTGAGTCAGTTTTGATTGACTGATTAATTTCCTCATTATAGATTGTATTTTCCTGCCTCTCTGCATGCCTGGTAATTTTTTTACTTGATTCTAGACATCGTAAATTTATCTTGTTGAGTGCTGGACATTTTTGTATTTCTAAAATATTCTCAAGCTTTGTTCTGGAATGCAGCTAAATTGCTTGTAAAGAGTTTGATCCCGTCAGTGCTTACTTTTAAGATTTTACTAGATGGGACTGGAGCAGTGCTCAGTGCAGAGCTAATTGTTGCTCACTACTGAGGCAAGACCCGTCGGTGTACTCAACCCAGAATCCTGCGGACCTTGAGGCTTTCCAGTCTGGCTAGTAAGGACAAGCCCTACGAGGGCGGACTCCCCCAAAAACTGGAATTATCATCCGGACGGCAGGCTCCTTACTGTAGTACGGGTTTCCCCCGCTAGGTGGGTGTTCGAGGAAACCCATTTGTATCACTGCACCAGCAGGCATTGTTGTGGGAGGCTACATTTGGCTTCACTGAATTTTTTTAAAGACTCTTTCATCACATTTGCCCATTTCATTATGAGAGATTTATGAGCGCACCTGCCCACGCTGCACTGAATGTTCAGCAGATTTTGTCCAACAGTGGCATGACCCCGTGCCCCATCCTGCCTATTTACCTTAAATCACCCTGAGTAACTTTTTTTTGTTTGTTTCCCTGGATGAAAAAAAATTCCTTAAAGCAAACTGTTTTGCTGATATGTAAGAGGTGAAACCAAAAATGGCAGAATCACTAAAAGGCATCAAAATTGACAAGTTCAAAAACTGTTTTGAACAGTGGAAAAAAGTCTTGGTAGGGGTACTGCATCAGATAGAGAGTACTTTAAGGTGACTGAAGTTTAAACATGTAAGAATAAGTACACAATTTTTAATAAATAAATCTCAGGTTTTTGGTGGTCCCCCTTTGTATATCCCAGCCCTGTGCCCAGCATTGAGCACTGTTTTCTTCAACCCAGCAATTCTCAGTTTGGGCAATCTTTTATTCCAAATGACATTTGGCAACATATAGACACATTTTTTGGCTTGTGGAAGGGATTTAAGTGCTACTGGCACCTAGCGATTAGAGACCAGCAATGTTCATATATCCTATAGTACACAGGACAGCCCTCATAACAAAGAATTATACAACAGCCCTGACCGGTGTGGCTCAGTTGGTCAGTCGTCGTCCCACAAATCCAAAGATCACCAGCTCAATTCCCTGTCAGGGCATATGCCTGGGTTGTGGATTTGTTCCCCGGTCGGGTATGTATGAGAGGCAGCTGACTGATGGTCTCTCTCACATTGATATTTCTCTCTCTCCCTCCCTCCCTTCCCCTCTCTCTAAAACTAAATAAATAAAATCTTTAAAAAATAATCATACAACTAAAAATGTGCATCTCTCTCTTCTCAAATACGCAGTCTTGTAAACTAGAGCTACCTTGTTCTTTTTGGACTTTCAGGTCCATCTCCTCAATGCAGGAAGTCTTCTGGATCTACCTGGATTTTCTCACCCTAGACCAGGGCTTAGAAACTCACTTAGGGCAGTAAGTTGGGGAGACCTTAGGCTCACTTGATTTGTTTCCCATCCGTCGGGATCACTGGTCTTTGTTGCTTGATATTTAGTCTTTCATAAATTATTGTTTCATATATTTTGTTAATATTTTAGTTGTTTTTGGTGGGAAAGTAAATCCAATCCCTGTTATGTCATCTTTGTCATAAGCAAAGGTGCCATGATTTCTTTTTCAATATGTTTCATCTAGCTTTCCCTTACCTGTTGGCTTTCCAGTCTGCTGCAGAGGATTAGTAACTACAGGTACACACAGTGTGCCAAATATCACCTCTGTGTGCACAGTATACAGGTACACAGCACCCATCATAATAAACTACACCTTTCTCACCTTCTTCCACGTTGTTCTTTCTGCTTCTGGGATTCTTTTTTGGGTCTTGCATTTTTAAGTCATTTACCCAACAAATACTTTAAACTTTCAAAAAAATAAAATACCCTTAGCCTGAAAATTCATATGCCAGTTGTAATTTTTATGTGATGGTAAATGGCTAAAATGCATGCCCTAAAGAGAACCAACCTTTTTGGCAGCACCAGCCTTAGGTAAAATTGTTAAGTAGGTGAAGTATATCTTCGGGGAGCTCCCCCTGTTCAAGAGCCCTTGAATTCTCTTCCCTAATACCAGAGCAGGTGCTGCTTTCAATTCTTTTTAACATTTAGTTGTCAGTGATTGATAACTTAAATTTTTGCTCTTCTTCAAATATTTGCATTTCATAGAAAGCAAAACATCGAGGCACATAGAGAAAACTGGTTGTAATTTCCTAGATTGGAAATGGCTGCTTACAGCTCTGTGTTGGGAAGGTGACGCGGCAGAAAAGAACAGTGATTGATTAGCAATGTCTGCACATACAAACAGGACGGCTGAGGAAGTTGCCATCCCTTCCCTAATCTAAAAGTGTTCATTCTATTGGAAAATTTCCAAGCACTAGAAATTGAGTGTGAAAAAGACATTTGGGGACAATTGAAACTCATTAATGACCTTAAAATCAGCCCAAAAAGGGTTGTTGTATGGCATCACATAAAAGGTTGAGACTGCTTTTTAAAAGTCTAACAAAAATCTAGTGAAATATCATAAATAGAATATAATGCCATGGAGGATTTTTTAATACAGATCCTTTAGTGTGTGTGTGGCCATAGAGAATATTTCCCACTTTACCTTTTAACCATCTTCTTTAGGGCTCGTCTAGTAACCCATGCAAGGTAAGCGTTTTCAGGACTACTGCCACATTTTTTTTCATCTTTTACAGTTCTAATGAACTAAACGACCCTCACAAGCCCCAGATGTTTCACTTATTTATTTCCAAGCGATTTGATGCCTGTAGAAAACAACAAGGACCTTGTAAATTAGAAAGTCATTTATTTTTGTTTCTATTCCTGTCATATACAAATATTAAATACACATTGTTTTCTAGGGTATAGAATCATAGAAAAAAATAAATATTCTAGACTGATCTTTTAAAATGTTTCTTATAAAGGTCAAGCTCAAAAAGGAAAGTAGCAGAGTGCTTACTACATAGCAGGCATTTCACATACCTGGCTGTCTCACTAATTCTTACGGAGATGGCTAGAGGTGACAGCAGTGCCATCCTCATCTCTACATGTTGTGTGAATGTCTCAGTATCCCACCAACCTAGAGGTGTGAATAAGATCATAGTGGTATTAGTGACATTAATACCTATAGGCAGTTTGTGTGGAGGCCCTGCCTACATTATTGAGTCCCTCCGTGCCCTTCTAACTCTTGGTCCCTGGTCTGGTGGCATCTCTCTGTGGTCATGATTAATCCATTCATGTTCTCCTGCTTCAGGATTCAAGAGGCACCCTCTGCCAGCTTGCCACCTGGGGAATGTCCCTTGCCACTATCCCTTCTTGGGAACATGATTTCTCTGCCTAAAGTGACATTCCTGGTGCTCAACTGTTGTATAGCCCCATGTTGCTAAATAATTTCAGGTTTCCTTCAGACTCAGTTGAAGACCCATGTCACCATTGCAACTTTCCATTGACAGTTGGTGCTTCAGGCTCTGAACTACACTGCTTGTTCTCCAAGCGTAAAGAGGAAAAAAGAAGTCCCTCTTGAAAACAACTCCCTCAGCATCCGCTGGTAGCCTTGACTGAGGGTGATAACTTATTCTAGTTCCCAGTCTTCCGACATCCTGTTTTTCAGCCATAACATTTCTTTCTCACAGGTCGCCTTTCCCTCAAGCAAATTAACTCATGAAAACAAAGATCTGGGGCTGAGGGAACTGCCGGGTAAATCAGTGTCGTGCATCCCTCACTGGTGCTGAACCCCTGTTTAAGTTTGGCTACCATGTCCAGACACTGGCAGTGGAGGAAACTGACGATCAGAGGTGAGACTGCTGGCCTGAAATCATACTGTTAGTAAGCGATGTCCTGCAGAGTCAACCTCAACACCTTGCCCCACGAGAGGCCCACACTGAATACCTGCAGGACACTACCTTTTCCCTCAGAACATAGGATGGCTGTTGAGGTTCCTTTCCTGCTCCTTCCAAATGTATTCATACAACCCCAAATTTTAGGTGAGATCAAGGCACCTCTATTACTTTCCCCTTAACTCCTGTCTTTGTATACAATCCTAAGTGCCCAATATTAGGCTTCATGGCATTTTATTCAATGTGTACCACAACAAGGTCTGATCTGCTGAGTTAAGGATGAATAGTAGCCTCCATCAGAACTGCCGCTCTTGCTGTCTTAGAGTTTTCAACCTTGGTATTATTTAACTATGTTGCCTTGTGTAAAAGTGGCAACTGGGGTAGTGCCACTGTTTTGCAATGAGGTACTGCATGATTATCAGATTTCTAAAAGCTCTGTTTAAAGCAAACAAGGTGGGCAATAATGGGCCTCCTCTCTGCAAAACAAATGCCCATGCAGTGATGGCTGTCTACATCCATGGAGCGTCTTTCTTCCCATGACATAGATTTCTTCTCACTCAGAGCTCTAATGAGTCTGTGTGCACTGAACATGCCCATTGAATATTAGCAGCTAGTGGGTTTGATTTCTGCGTTTAACAGAAAGAGAGAGGGAGAGAGAAGAAAATAATACAGAGAGAATGTCTTATAACCCAAAATAAAAATTATCTGATTCAATAGGGTTGGAAAAAATCCACACATAACATTTTTAAAAGCTGCATAGTGTGTCTGTCAGGAGTTTGATAATTTTAAAGATATCTTGATGGAACTATATGAATATACTCTTCAAGGTGATAATTAATTCCCTAGAGAGATCACTCATTAAAAAAATCATGTTACTAAAGAGGAAAGAAAATACTAAAAAGCTAGGAAATTACCACTTAAGCTAGCTGACAGTTAAGTCTTTTGGAAGCTTGTAGAGGAAAATGAGGGTTTCAAGTGTAGGTCAGTGATTAAGAATTTGATCTTCTAGATAAGAGTTGAATAGCAATTTATTACTCAAGTGAAGTCCCACTGAACTCCGTCCCAGGAGTTTATTGTGTATTGCCAATGGTGCAAAGATGTCTGTTCGTCCTAAGCTTGGAGGAACAGTCTAGCACGAACAGGAGCACAAAATGGCTGTGGAGATTGTAGAATGTAACATGACTGTGGAAGTACAAGTAAATCTCTGGGATCATCAGTCAACTTCCTTTTGCTCCCTCCTCCCCTCATACCCTCTTCCTTCTGTCATGTGGCTTGAGAAAATAAGAAACTCTGAGGCTCCTGCTACTATGCTTAAAAAGTGTGGTTGAGGAGGGGCAGGGGGTGGGCAGCAGTTTGCAGGACACCTAGAGACGTCCTTCCTCTTTCTTACCCAGATAATGTTCCTGACCATTCATAGTAACAGTCACAGAGTTACTTCCTTCGGAGTTGTCCTTCACACAGAGTTAGGAAAAGCACATCTTGCCTGGGTTCTAAAAATGTCAGTGGCTCCGTAATTTTGAAGTTGGTTTCCTTTCTTTGCCTCCACCAAACTATTGTTGGACGAAGTCAGTCTTTTTTTCACTTCTCATTCTTCCTACTTTTATTTATTTACTTATTATTTATTTTTTTATTTACTTTAAAAGATTAAATAATTTTTTTTTTGTTATACCACAATTTCAAACAGTAGGTTCACTGAAGTATCCATCACTTAATTCCTTGTCTAACTTGGAATACAGGCACTATAATTAGTGACCAAATAATCAGAGAGATTAAATAATCAGAAATCAGAAAGATTATGGAAGATCCTTGGTTTTTAATTTATCGTTTTCACTTTTCAATTATAGTTGACATACAATATTATATCAATTTCAGGTGTATCATATAGTGATTAGATATTTACAGAACTTACAAAGTGATCACCACTTTCCCAGTCTCAGTGCTACAACTGGCTCTGTCTGCTCTAGTTCTACCAGATGAAGTCACAGCTCTGTCAAAACATCAGGATTTGTAACAAGAGTGCAGAGGGAGATGCTGTTTGTGCAAAGGGCTGAGGGTTCGCTTTCCTCCTTAGAAGGATGGAAGGAAATGTGAATCAGTAATAAAATGGATAAACTTGAACCTTAGCACTAAGGTAGGTTCTCAATTGCTATAGTTTATCCCAATGAAGTTTTTTTTAATATAATTTTTGTCACCACTTTTATGTCTTGGTTTTTTTTTAAATCTTGTAATGATTGTATTTATTGCCTTAGTTTTCATAAGTCATTTCAAATCCATGAATGGGGTGGTGCAAATGCCTGAGAGTCTAAACCAATTTTGAAAACTGTATAGTGGACAGGAGAGAAGAAGCGAGAACTTAGACTTCAGACCCACACGCTCCCTTCATCTTGTAGTCGTCCCCACGGTTGTAGTCAGCCATTGCCAGTTTGGGTCACTCAGCGGGTTCCTCCTGCTTGGCCTGCCCAGGCCTCTTGCTTGCCCCTTTCAATTCTTACTCAATCAACAATATACCTTGGTACATCAACTAGTTGAAAATGCTATGTCAAATAAGATAACTTCGATTCCAAATAGTGATCACTAATGCAATGGTTTAAACAATAATAACATATGCTCTGGCTGGTGTGCTTCAGTGGACTGAGTGATGGCCTATAAATCAGAAGGTGGCTGGTTCTATTCCCGGTCAGGACACATGCCTGAGTTTTGGACCAGGTCCCCAGTTGGGGGCATCCAATCAATGTTTCTCTCTTTCTCCCTCCTTTCCCCTCTCTCTAGAAACAAACAAGAATACAGTCTTTTAAACAATTCTTTAAACAATAATAAAATTTATTACCTACTGTGACAAAAGCTTCAGAAAGAGGCTCAATACCTGCCATACACAGAGGCTCAAAAACTTCACCAGTGATATAGGTTCTGCTCTCTGATCAAGCTCTTCCCTCTGAGCCTCAAATTTGGTGCCATCCTGAGAAGGACCAATGTCTTCCACTATCTTCTGAGTGAGGCAAGCTCTCCTGAAGGGCCCAGCAGATCTTATCTACCATCTCCAGGTAAGACATGGATTACAGCTCACCCTCAAACTGGCAGTGCAAATGATACTACCTGGAGGCCCTTGGCCTATGCACAATTTATCCCTGAGGAGGGGCACCAGTCCTGACAACAGATTTATGTTAGCAAGGAGTAGACGGCAAATGGATGGAGGAAAGGCAAAAAACTGTGTCTGCTACTCATGTACGCCAAAAGAAATCAAACCAAACAAAATCAAAAATAAAATTCTCTCATCTGTCACCTGTGGTTTCTCTCCCGAAAGGTAGCCAAGGTAGCAGTTTCTAATGTAGTTATCCTTCCATTTAAAAATCCTAATTTTTAATCCCCATTTGTATATAACTGTCATTAAGCATGTATAGCAGGTCCTCGAATAACATTCATTAAGTGTTGTTTTGTTACAATGTTAATGAGTTGGTCTAAGAAATTAACTCTTGTTTATATTAATTAGCCTATGACAAAATCGATTTTGTTACAAGTCATTTTGCTTAGAGTCACAGACCCTATTGACAATGTTCAGTATGGACTTAGCTGTATATATAATAAATGAAATCATACTACACAGACCTAAATATCTCTGAGATCCTCCATATCAATCCAAACCGATTAATGTGGCATAATATTTCATTATTTGATTGAATCATAACTTAGTTAGTCAGTCCTCTACTAATGGCCATATAGATTATTTCCAGTTTTTATTGTTGAAGTTTTTAATATTAAAGATGATACTTCTTTGAATCTTGTTGTAAAATTAACTAGTTGTATTTTGAGAATATATTCATAGTTTAAATTTCTTATGGTGAAACTGTTTGGTCATTTAAATTCTCCAGAGTTTAGACTTTAATAATAGTAATAATAATAATAATAATAACTTCAGAAACACCAGAGACTCATGGGCTTCTTTCTGCATTATACACTGTGGCTCCCTCCTCTGCGATCATGAGCCAAGGCCAGTAACCTGCTAGACAGTGGTGTGACCGCGGTCTGGGGAGAGAACATGGGAAATCCGAAGGAAAGCAGAACAAGGACTGCTCTTTCACAAATAACACCCTGCCTCTCATTTCCAGTAGAGGGTAGTTAGCACACTAAACAGAACACAGAGCCTGAGAAGATGAGCATTCGCGAAGATTTCTAGATTTCTTTCCCTTAGTGAAGAGGAACAACGACAAAGGCACTTTTCATGGTAGACTAATGAAGATGGAAGCCAGATTGATGGAGATAAAATGCTTAAAGAGATTATTCTTTTATATATCTTAAATCTCTTTTGTCGTAATCTATTTCATTTGGTATCAGTTCACTGAAAAACAAAACAAAACACAGTACTAAGCAATGAATACCTTTTTGCTTGTTTCTGCCCAGTTTTTCTCTGAGCTCTCTGTTCTATTCCATTTATCTGCGTGTGTCTGTTTTTATAACACTACCGGGCTGTTTTTATTACAATGGCCTTATAGTATAGTTTCATATCAGGTAGTGTGACTCCCCCAACTTTGTTCTGCTTTCTCAAGATTGCTGTGGCTATTCTGGTTCTTTTGTGTTCCCATATAAATATTTGGAATATTTGTTCTTGTTCTGTGAAATACACCATTGGTGCCTTGATAGGAATTGCATTGAATCTATAGATTGCTTTGGGTACAATGGACATTTTAATGATGTTAATTCTTCCAACCCATGAATACAGTAGATGCTTCCAATTATTTGTATCTTTATCAAATCCTTTCTTCTGTGTTTTATAATTTTCTGAGTACAGGTCTTTTACATCCTTGGTTAAATTTACTCCTAAGTATTTAAATTTTTTTGATGCAATTGTAAATGGAACTGTTTTCTTAGTTTTCCTTTCTGATAGTTCATTATTGGTGTATAAAAATGCAACTGAGTTCTGGCCCTGGCTGGTGTGGCTCAGTTGGTTAGAGCATCTTCCCATACACCAAAACATTGAGGATTCCATTCTCGATAAGAGCACATACATAGGTTGTGAGTTCAGTCACTAGTCAGGGTGTGTATGGGAAGCAACCAATTGATGTTTCTCTCTCACATCAATATTTCTTTCTTTCTCCTTGATTTCTGGATTTTTTTTTGTATCCAGTTACTTTACTGAATTCATTTATTAGTTTTAATAATTTTTTGGTGGAATCTTTAGGGTTTTCTATATACGGTGTTATGTCATCTGCAAATAAAGAGATTTTACTTCTTCCTTTCCAATTTGGGTGCCTTTTATTTCTTCTTTTTGTCTGATTGCTGTGGCTAGGACTTCCAGTACTATGTTAAATAAGAGTGGTGAAAGTGGGGATCCCTGTCTTATTCCCAATCTTAAGGGAAACACTTTTAGTTTTTGCCCATTGAATGTGATGTTAGGTTTGTCATAAAAGGCCTTTATCACATTGAGGTATGCTCCCTCAATTCTCACTTGGCTAAGAGTTTTTATCATAAATGGGTAATGGATTTTGTCAAATTTTTCTCTGTATCTATTGATATCATCATGTGATTTTTATCCTTTATTTTGTTTATACAATATATCACATTTATTGATTTGCAGATATTGTATCTACCTTCATACCAAAAACAAATCCCACTTGATCATGGTGTATGATTTTCTTAATGTATTTCTGGGTCCAATTTGCTAATATTTTGTTATGAATTTAGCATCTATGTTAATAGAGGACATTCATCTATTACTTATGTTCTTTGTAGTGTCTTTATCTGGTTTTGGAATTAGGATAATGCTGACCTCATTAAATGAGCTTGGGAGTCACCTCTCCTCTTGAATTTTTTGGAGTAGTTTGAGAATGATAGGTGTTCTTTCAATGTTTGGTAAAATTCTTCTGTAAAGTCATCCAGACCAGGTCTTTTGTTTGCTGGGAGTTTTTGGATTACTGCTTCAATTTTACTAGTTATAATCTATTTAGATTCTCTGATTCTTCTTGATTCAGTTTTGGAAGATTATATGTTTCTAGAGATGTATCCATTTAATCCAGATTGTCCAACCTGTTGGCATATAGATGTTCATAATATTTTCTTACAATTCTTGTGTTTCCGTGGAGCCAATTGTTATTTCTCCTCTTTCATTTCTGATTTTATTTGGGTCCTCCCTCTTTTTTTCTTTATGAGTCTGGTTATAGGTTTGTCAATCTTGTTTATCTTTTCAAAGAACCAGCTCTTAGTTTCATTGTATTTTTTCTTCTTCTGTATTTTTTTAGACTCTGTTTCCTTTTTCTCTGCTCAGATCTTGACTATTTCCTTCCTTCTTCTCACTTTGGGTTTTGCTTGTTATTCTTTTTCTAATTACTTTAAGTGGAAAGGTAGATTGCTTATTTGAGATGTTTACTGTTTCTTGCAGTAGGCCTGTAATGCTATGATTTTTCCCTCTTAAGACAACTTTCACTGTGTCCCGTAGATTTTACATTGCTGTGTTCTCATTTTCATTTGTTTCAAGGTATATTTTGATTTCTTCCTTGATCTCACTGTTAACTCATTCATTATTTAGTAACATATTACTTAGCCTTCATGTCTTTGTGTATTTTCTAGGCATTTTGTGTGTGTGTGTGTGTGTGTACATGTATGATTGATTTCAGCTTCATAGCATTATGGTCAGAGAATATGCTTGAAATGATTTAAGTCTTCTTAAATTTATTGAGACTTGTTTTGTGTCCTAACATTTGTTCTATCATAGAATATGTACCATGTATACCTGAAAATAATGTATATTCTACTGTTTTGGGGTAAAATTCTCAGAAGATATCCATTAAATTTGGCTGATCTAGTATGTCATTTAGAACCACTGTTTCCTTGTTGATTTTCTGTGTGGAAGATCTATCCATTGATGTTAATGGAGTGCTAAAGTCTCCTACTGTGACTGTATTACTCTCAATCCCTTTATGTCCATCAAGATTTGCTCGATATACTTAGGCACTCTTATGTTGAATATGTAAATGTTTACAAGGGTTGTATCATCTTTTTGGATTGCTCCCTTTGTCTTTATATAGTGTCCTTCTTTGCCTCTTACTATAGCCTTTGTTTTAAAGTCTATTTTGTTGGAAGTAAATATTGCTATTCCAGCTTTTTTCTTATATTTGCTTGTATGAAATATCTTGTTCCATCCTTTTACTTTTAGTCTGTATATCTTTCATTCTGAGTTGGGGTTCTTGTAAACAGCATATATATGGGTTTGTTTTCTTATCCATTCACTCCCCTATGTCTTTTGCTTGGATTGTTTAAACCATTTACATTTAAAGTGATTATTTATAGATACATATTTATTGCCATTTTGTTCTGTTAAGTATGTTTCACTGTTTTTTTTCTTCTACTTCTTTTTAAATAAGACCCTTTAACTTTTGTTGTAATACAAGTTCGGTGGTAACAAATTCCTTTAGTTGTTTGTTTCTGTTGTTGCTGTTGGTTTGGGAAATTCTTTATTTCTCTTTCAACTTTCACTTATTTCTTTTTTCACTTTTTTATTTTTATTTTTATTTGCAAACCCCACTTGGGAAGGAATGCACTAAACTCATCATTCTTCCTTCCTTCTTTTTCCTTCCTTCCCTCCTTCCTTCCTTCCTTCCCTCCTTCCTTTCTTTCTTTCTTTCTTTCTTTCTTTCTTTCTTTCTTTCTTTCTTTCTTTCTTTTTTTTTCTTTCTTTCTCTTTCTTTCTTTCTTTCTTTCTCTCTCTCTCTCTCTCTTTCTTTCTTTCTTTCTTTCTTTCTTTCTTTCTTTCTTTCTTTCTTTCTTTCTTTCTTTCTTTCTTTCTTTCTTTCTACAAATAACAAAGACCCAGTTTACCAGCTTTACTTTTTAAACCTAAGCTTAACACTACATATTTAAACAATTGCCAAAACCTACTAAGTTGTCAGCATTCATGCACAACTAGAAAACATCCTCAATTTATATTAAACCAGAAATGTAGTACCATTGATGCAGTAACATCTTTTACTACTAAATACTGGAAATAAATTGCAATTACTTTTGCAGAAGATTTGTCATGGCAATGCTAACTTCATAGCAGGCTGACACTATTTGGCTCATGTTTCAAACACAATGGAACGCAGGTTTGTGCTTGTATCAGTGTATGGAAGTCATGGCCACCCTGGATTACGTTTAATAAAAAGCAAAACATGTACAGAGATTTACAACAACTTTAAAGACCAAAAATAGGGCCCTATCATATCATCTCAGCAATAAACTCAAAAGTCTGTGACAAATAGGCTCTGATGAGTTGTGTATAAATACGTTAGGTACAGTTACACTGAAATTTGAGTTCCTTTGAAATCTTCAAAAAAATAAATGTCCTTATTAGTCTTCAAATGGTGCTTATTACAGTTAATATTTCTGTTACATGGATATGTTGAATTACTTGTTATCCAAGAGTAGCAGCTGCTCCTTACCACTCTTCGTTAAGGACTTTAATTGGTAGTCTTCTTCAACTTCTACTCTGTTTTGACCATTCTCGACAGTTCTCTTTGCAGTGATTTTTCTGCCATTAATCATTCTGGTAGAAGTTGATACAGATTTAAAGCTGCCTATCCCACTACCACTAAATGTTGTCAAGGAAATGAAGGGAGGCTCCTGTGACCTAATGACCTGAAGGAAGTAAATCCTGTATCAAAAGAAGAAACCCTCCTCTGAAAGATGGAAATCCACTGAAGGCAGAGAAGCAGCAGCCTGTGCCATGGCTCCTGCTCCCACAGGGCCCCTCTGGGTCCGAAAGAAGTTATCAAACAGGTCTTCAAAGAAGCCAAATGAAAACAAGTCCCTTTCACCAAAAAATTCCCTAAGCATGTCATCTGGATTGCAGAATGTGAAGCCAGACTCACTGCACTGGCTGTCAAAATGACTCCCACCTCCTCCATTTAATCCTTCTTTGCTGTATTTGTCATAGGTGTCTCATTTTTTAGCATCTGACAACACCTCAAACACTTTGCTACTTGTTTCAATTTCCTCTCCACTTCTTTGTTCTCAGGATTTTTATTTGGCTGCCACTTCAAGACCAGATTCCTGTATGCCTTTTTAATGTCCTTGGCGAAGGCATGTCTCCAAAGGCCTAGAACCTGTTGATGACCCACTGTGTTTTAATAGGCTGTTAAAACAAGTCCGAGGATGTGGAGCTGGCAGGGGGAAGGTGCAGCGGGGCAGCACCCCGTCTCCTGGACTCCTGACGGTGATGGTGGGACTCCTCACGCTTTCCTTTCTCCTTTCTCCCTTTTTCACTTTTAAATGGTAGCTCTGCTGAGTATAGCCTTGGCCATAGGTCCTTGCCTTTCATCATTTTGAACATTTCTTGACAATTCCTTCTGGCCTGAAGTGTTTCTGTTGAGAAATCAGGTGACAGTCTAATGGGAGCTACCTTGTAGATAATTAACTCTTGTTTTTTTGCAGCTTTTAAGATTTGCTTTGTCTTTAACCTTTGCCATTTTAATTGTGATGTGCCTTGGTGTGGGCCTCTTTTGGTTCATCTTGTTTGGGACTCTCTGCACTTCCTGGACCTGTGTCATTTTCCTTCACCTGGTTAAGGAAGTGTTCAGTCATTATTTCTTCAAATAGGTTTTCTGCCCTTTGCTGCTATTTTCTCCTTCTGGTGCCCCTATGGTGAAGACATTGGTTTGATTCATGTTGTCCCAAATGTTAGTTTAATTATCCTAATTTTTTTAAATTCTTTTTTCTTTTTACTGCCCTAATTAGGTGATTTTTTTCTACTTTGTCTTTCAAATTGCTGATTCGATCCTCTGCTTTATCTACCCTACTGTTTATTCCTTCTAGTATATTCTTCATTTTAGATGTTGTATTCTTCATTCCTGACTCGCTCTTTTTTGTGGTTTCTCTGACCCTTTTCATTCTTACTAAGTTCCCTATAGTTCTCACAAAGTTCTTTGTAGTTCTCACTAAGTTCCTTAGCATCCTTATAAACCACTTTTTAAACTCTATATTAGGTAACATACTTGTCTCCATTTCATTCAACTCTTTTTTTTTTTTTTTGACATGTCTCCCGATCTTTAATTTGGGACATTTCTTTTGTTTCCCCATTTTCAAACAATATTGAAGGCAAAAAAGAGGATGAAAATCCTGTGTGGGAAAAAGTGCAAATTATTCAGTATCCTATAAAAATAATCATTTAACCACTGTGCTATACACCTGAAACTAATATGAAATTATATTGAATGTAAACTGTAATTGAAAAAATTAGAAATATTTTTAAAAGGAAAAAAGGAAATACATTTTGTAATTTTTTAAAGTGCTGTTAATTGACCTAGTGACATTATTTTTTTCAGAAGTCACAAAGATGTGTCATGCAAAGAAACATTTAATAAGGTTTTTTTAAACATCCTTTATCACACAGCCCATGAAATCTTTGAAATTTGTGTTTTCTAAAGTGTACACCAAGTGTTTACCATTTTAATGTGAATTTAGCATTTATTAAGCTTCTACTATATGCTGCACATAAAACTTTCACATGATTATCTCACTTAATCTCCACAATAATCCAGTAGAGAAGATATTATTCCCTCTTTTCAAGGAGACACTGATCTTATAAAGTTTGAGTAATTTGCCCAAGTCGCATAGCTGAAGTTTTCTATGTTCAACTGCAGTGTATATTCCACTACATAGCTCATACGATATCAGTAATTTGGTGATTTGTGAAAGCAGGAGTTTAGGTGAGTGTCTAAAAAATTGAATGTGAGAAAAGAGTAAATGAAGATTGCTTGACAGAGACTTTTGACAGTTAAAGCAGAAAGAGAACTTGAATGCTGTGCTTTAGACCAAAGTTTCTTTCAACTTTAAATGTCCTGCCTGTCTAATGCCCATGCTTGTTGCAGTTCCAGCCTTCAGCTATCTGTCCAAAGAGTGAAATGTCCGATACTTGAATGTTACACGTGCCATAGACCTCAGCCCCAGGTCTGAGGCAGCATGATTTACTAGGAAAAAAAAAACAGTTTTGGAATGTGACAGATCTAGAGCTAAATCCCTTTTGCCTTATTATTTCCTTATTTCCACAAGTTGGGTGACTTTGGGCAAGTCGTTGAACCTCTTTTCTCTCTCTCTCTTTTTTTTTCATCTGCAAATGGCATGCAGCCCTGAAGAGTTGGGGTAAAGACTCCCGAGATCATGTCTATGCAGAATCTGGCTCAGCATGCGGTAGGCTCCTCTTGCCTTTGCCAGGTACATGCAAAATTTTCTGATCTGGCCTCTCCTGAACCATCCCTGCAAACAGTGGAGTATACTCTGATGGAAGATTCCAGATCTGTCACAGCCAGAAAAGACCTTTAACTATTAGGAGAGTGGTTACATTTTCACTGGGGTAGAAATCTGTGCATTTGTCTCAAGGTAATAGATGAAACAGAGTGGAACACCCTTCGTCCTTGCTTATCTCTACTATCAATATTGTCCTAAGATTCAAAAAAGACTCAGGAAGTTTCTAGATAACTGACTTTCCTAATGAGGGGTCATTTCTAATAGACAGATTAAAAGTAGGATTTGGGCTACATGTTAGGCGCCATAAACATTATACTCAGGTACTAGTCATGCCTAGAAGTAGTTTTTCCAGGGACTCTAAAAGTCAGTTATTCTGGTGCCTTAGAGCCTAACTTTAACTCCAGAAAAGCAGCATATGTACTGCTCTTTAGGTTAGAAAAAAAATGGCAATGATTTAGCACTTTTTATCCATTGGACCATGAATGCATGCCAGTGTCATTAGTCCTGTGAAAGCGCATAGGAAGTGTGGCAAGCTTTTGCCCCATATGAAGAAATGAAAGTGTCCCTGACCATATGTTTCAGAATGTGCCCAAATGCCACAAGGAAGTCTCAAAAAGGGCCATGTACCACACGATTTGGATCATTTGAAATTCTTTACCTTTCTGACTTTTCAAGTTAATATTACCATATACGACACGTCATTTTATGTTATGTTCAAACACCAAGTCTGATTTCTTTTTTATTCTCAGAAAAAAATAATAAAAACATGATAAAATATCCTTACTAATAAGAAATATACATAATAACATGATGTTATATGTTTAAATTGACAAAGACATTTTAGAAATAAGACAAAATACCATGCAAATCTCAGAAATATTAATTGTTTGTGGGGCAGATTATTCCCAGGCTCTGATATTTTATTGAATGAATGAGATACCTGTAACAAGCACACATTGTGTCCTTAATTTTAAAACAGCTACATGGACACACTGGCTGGTGTGGCTCAGTGGACTGAGCACTGGCCTGCAAACCGAAAGGTTGTTGGTTTGATTCTGGGTAGCAGGCTAGGTCTCAGTTTGGGGGCATGCGTGAGGCAACCAATTGATGTTTCTGTTGCACGTCGATGTTTCTCTCCCTCTCCGTCTCCCTCCCTTTCCCTCTCTCTAAAAATAAATAAATGAAATCTTTAAAAAAAAATCAACATGGAAACCTGGGCATTAAGATCATTTAATTCCTATTAAGCAATGGAAAATATATACTCTTATTCTTCTTTTGTTCTATGTGTTATGATACAAATGCTCTGTATAATTTCCTGGATAATGTTTACCTACATATCTGCCTATATAATAATTTTAATAAATTCCTAGACTGATCCCTAAGGCAATGGAGGGCAAGTTGCAATGTGGAGTCCGCACTGACAGCTCATCACAACAGGCCAAGCTCCACTTTCTGCTTGGATGTCATCATCCTGTGACTATGAAAGCATAAAACTGGGGACTGTTCAGCAGGTCACTGTCACTACAACTTGCTCAAACAGAAATAAAACAGCTTCTCATGCTTATTGATCTTGGACTTTTGGCCATTTTTATGCACTGTTGACCTGGAGCTCAGTAAGGATGTATTTTGTAAAAGGAGCTGAAAGTTTTCTTTCTCAGTAGATAAGACATTTCACATTTTGGCTGCATGCAAAAACAATTTTTTTTTTCCAAATGCATTCTCCCTGTGACTCTAAAAGAATAGTTGATCTTTAAGTAACACATGTGATATTAGTTTTTCCATTTTAAAATAATCACAGTATTGCAGACATTTTAATAGCTGTAGAGGTTGCTATGTATTAACATGATTCATGGTCCTTGACAGCACTGTGTCTGAAAATCCCCCAGGAATGCAAAATACAAAACTCTGCACACGTTCAAATTTTACTGCCTGCAGCTAAAAGAAGGGAAAGAACTTAAAACTGTTGAAACCCTTCAACTTTAAAAGCATTAATAGATGGTCCCAGGGGATTAAATCTAAATCTTAATGTGTAAAAATCAAGTTAATAACCAGAGAGATTAATATGGCTGCATTTGATTATTGTGATAATGCAAACAATTAGTGCTGCTAAAGTGAGATGTATTAGCCTCCTCTTGGCCCTCACATCAGCAAGGCACAGGAAACAAATGGAAATAAAACATTTTACTGGAAGGTTTTCTGTTGGGGTTTTTTTTTTCTCTGACTCATTTTCGAAATTTTATTTCAGACTAGAATCATCATATCTTTTCATTCTGAAACTGCAATTCCTATGAAACTGATGGCAATGATCAAACATCATCAATTATATGTCAAAAACTTATTCATGTATACTTCCTTAATATCAGATACTTTATAAATCTTCATGATCAATGAAAACAGAAGGCTGGGTGGTGGGGGTTGAGGAGAGAAAGGGAACAAAGGATAAGTAAATGTACCATGTGAGGTATATACCATGTGAAGTATATCCATTTTAGTTTTAAGTTCTTAAGGTTTTTCAGGAGGTGATAATCATCGCTTTTATAATATTTCAGCTCTATGTGGCATTTTTCTTGTCGGTTGTTTCTGTAGAAAGGGGAGCACCAGGCAAAGAGAGTGTAGTATGTTCCTTCATTAGACAAGTTCCTACCATTTCCTAAATCTGGCACCAGATAGAAAAATGGGCTGTGGGTTGGTGGGCAGTGGGAAAGACACCATTGTAAACAAAGGAGTCAACTTAAAAGGAGTAAGTCTGGCCATGTGAATAAATGGATCAGATGTTCTGCAAACAGTTAACTGCTGCTAGAAAGACATCTGCCTTTCGAATGAAATTGACAGGAAAAAAAAATAAAGCCCTATTTTTGAAAGCCAGATATAAAACCTCGAGAAGCCTCAGCAATAAGTAGGCACTGCCGTAAGCAAAAGTCCCTCTGAAACAGAATCCAAATTTGTTTAGAGCCTCAGAATTTTAAAGTGATATTATTTTGTTATTGAAAGGTGAAATTAAGGTAAAATGAGTGAAGAGTTAATACGATGTATTTTGAAGGACATGAAAACAAAGGAAGCTTAAAGAATGAACATTTTAGTGATTTATTTGGGGGGGGAGGTTCAGACATGTTCTGGCCTATGTCACTTGAAACCTTTTATTTTGCTTCTCAGTTCAGATCTGTGTTGTGCATCAAATGGGTGTCCCATTCGTTATTTTTGTTTAAGCAGTGTCTGCAGGGAATTCCAAGGGACCATTTAATAAACTGCAGCAACAATGGAATATTTGTTCACTTTTCAGGGTATCCGAGAAAAGTGTGTTTAGAGGTAGAGAGTGGGGAACTGTCAGTAGCTGCTGTTCCCCGAGCCTGGCAGCCTCGTGACAGTTACTAATATCAGCAGATTTAATGTGTTTAGTCTAGTTGCAAGGTTTGTGATGTGTTTTTGATTTCCTGCTTCAGAAATGCATTTTGGCTAGAAAACAGTGAGGCATACAATTCTTTCTTCTACCATACCACAGTCAGGAAATTGTTACCTTTGTACCCAATTTATAGTACATAATAAGTTACCTACACGCAGTTTAAGATTCTTACTGCTTGGTTATTCAGTCAGTGTGTGAACAGGAGGAAAGGTAATGACTGCTGAGGCACGTGGGTTTAGCAAGAGGCCAGTGGCACACCTAGGCTATGGTAGGTTTCACAAAGTGCATTTTTGTTTCCTTCTAGTGGATGCTTCTGTTTGTCTTTATTCTCTAGGGACTGCAAAATTGCCTCATCGCCTTTTAAAATCTTCAGCATTCTCTCTTGCTTTAGAATCAATTTGGAAAAGAATTTACAAACCACCTGCAAAATGTGAACAGAGCACTTTTCATGTTTCCCTATATAGCAGCGAGGTGCATGCATTTTTCTTTCTCTTGCAGTCCTTAAAAACATTTTGTCCCTTTTTTTTGGTATCAATTTAAAGACAACAAGGGGAGGGGGGGAATGCCCTCACACTGGGCTTTTGTACTCTTCAGAGTTTCTAGTTTTGTCTTAACTTTGCTTTAGTTTTCTGTTTCATGCTTTTTGATAGGCAGTTCAAGTTCTATTTTAAACATGGAGTTTTACTTTTGATGCATTATGTGAGGAAAGCTTGGGATGCAAGGCTGGAAGTACTATTATTTTGTAGTTTGGAAATCAAATTTATTTTAACTAAATGTTGTTTAAAAACCATACATTGATAATTATACTTATTCTTAATTAGGTACTGGAAAAAAATTGAAGATAGATATTTAAAAATCATTTTGCCAGGGCATATTTACATTTTGATGTTTTTAAGTTCATTTTAGTCTCAAAAGTTTTTCATTAATATACTTCTGTCCTCTTTTCATAAATCAGTACATAAAAAACAGAAATTGCAGAAAATACATTGAAAAAGTGGTAAATGCACACTGAAAGGAAAGCTCGCCTGCTCCACTCAAGAATATCTCTTTAACATTTGTTAATGAACATAGCAAAAAGGAATTTGTGCAGATATAAAATAATTACATATTTTTACAGCAAAGACCAATAACTTTTTAAAACTTAAGAACTGTAAGAAAATCTTATAGAAAGTGTGGGAAAATGGGAGAAACTCACAAAATCACTGCAACTCAGAGGCAACTGCTGCCCCATTTTATGCATTTCCTTTGTCTACCGGCAACGGATTAGATGTTACATATTAGAAACATACTCTATATTTTGTTATTTCAGCGTTCAGAACGGAGAGATTTTGTTTCTTTAAAACAGAGGTCTTAACCTCAGGCATGCCTGGAGGGGAACTGGGGGCACAATCAGGTCTGTCTCCCCAAGGCCAGGTCGGGGCTGCCGGGATGCACCCACCTTTCCAGGCACAGGAGGATTTCCCGCTGTTTTTCCTGGAGTGACCTAGAAGCAGGAAGGTTAATGATTCCAAAGAAGGACCTTCCCCTCAGGGAAAATTTAATCTTGTGACCTTTTTCTCTATCTGTCCATTTCTTTTAAGTCATAGACTCCCTTCACTTAACTAACATCAAGCTGTTTTATTTTCTTCAAAAACATGGTTGAAGCGACTGCTTTGCTTCCATTTAACCCTTGAACTGATTGCAATTCAAAATGAAATTTCTGTGCAGAGTATGTGCTTAAGGTTCTCCTTTCCAATCTCTAGTTTTCTCTCTTGAAAAAAATCGTCAATCCTTATAAATCCCGGGATAGGAAAGTCCAAAAATTGCTATTCATATCACTCTTAAAATTTTCTTTGCTAGTGGCTGCACACGGGGGCAAAAGGTTCAGGATAATAAAGCACTGTTTAATTCACTGATCAATTCTTTAAAAGTATTTTTGGAGATTTGCGTGCATGTGAGACTGTTGGATTCATTGGTGTACTCAGAATGCTAAGATCATTGATAAGGAAATTTTTAGTACGAAATATGTAAATAACGACAAAGGTCTCTTCAGAGAGAATTTAAGATTATGAAAAAAAATATCAGCTTTACCTAGCCAGTTTCATTTTTCTCCCTACCTGAAATATGCAGACATAAGTGGATCAAGTTCAGTGTCAGAATACAGTAAAATAAAACTATAATTATTTTATTATTCTCATGGGTTTAGACTCGGGTGCAATGAGTTCTTGAGGGTAAAGTGAAAACAGAAACTGCCTTGTGCTCAAAGTTGTTAGTTTTTTAAAAACAACTTTTTACTCTGCAACAGACCCAGGGCATTTTCAGCATGATCATATTACTCAATTTTACTGCCAACATAAATTAAAATGAATATTTCTTAATTTCTAGCATTATAATGCTCCATTTTGGATACACAGTAAATCCAGAATATTGTGATTTCTGCGAATATATAACACAGCCTATGCATAGGTTCTCTACTCTTTAATATGCTATATTGCCGAGGGAATTCTATTTTTCCCCCTGTGGGATAAGTGCCATTCAAAGGCAGCTGAAGGCGGAGCCCGCTACCAAAGGAAGCCCCAGCCCCTTGGCTAGCCTATCTCTGGAGGCTTACTCCGTCAGTCAGCATGGACTGGGGATGGCCTGTGCTCCTAGCACTCTGCACAGATGTTAGCGAGGACCAGCCTTTGCTTTCAGGCTGTCATGAAATTGTGAAAACCATTATCAACACGGGCGAATTAAAGGCCAATTATATGTGAAGTGCTGTAGTACTGACTCTGAGTATAAAAAAAGGAAAATACAACAATAGCAAATAAACAATGTTATTTCACATGGTGCTTTTACATAGAACATTATAATTTCTGCAAGTTATTTGGGGCTTCAATTTCTTGAGAATAATACTGTCTTTCCCAGTCCTCACAGGGTTGTTGGGGGAAATTTGATAATATGAAAACATTGTATGCCAGGCACTGTGCCAACACCTTTATAGGTAAGGAAACCAAAGCCCAGGGAAGTTGTAAAATTTGCCTAGGGTGAGATACGTACTTCAGTGGTAAAGCTGAGATTGTTTTACCTTCTATCAGTATTCAGTATCTGACATTGTACAAATTAGGAAGCAGGAGACCAAGCGCACTGCCTCTTCAGCAACGTCTCTGCCTTTGCTCTACCGTGATTTGGTGGATAGCGTTCCCATTCCCCGATCGACCCAAGCCGGAACCATCATTTCTTCCACCATTTCTCCCCCAACCAGTCACCAAGGCTTAGGTGCAATCTTTAGGTTACACAGAAATGACCTACAACTTTAATCCTTGCTGTCAAGGCCTGCAATTAGAATTCTGACCCTCACACCCCTGGCTCACTATAATCGTCCCTAACTGGTCTCTTTGCCTTTCTCTTTCCCCCTTCCCTACACCCTCCCATAGTGATCCTTCCAAAGCACAAATCAGACCCTATTATTTCTCTGCTTCCAGCCTCGGGGCTGAGGCAGCCTTGCCACCTACTGTGCCTCCATTCACACATCTCATCCTAGCAGTTCCAGGCTACTTGTAGTTCTCTGCGATTCACATTCCCATCCTCTGTATGCTGCGCCCCTTCTATTTGGAACGGCAGGCCTTCCACATTATCTGGCAAGTAAACTTTTGACCACCCTTTAAACTCGGGTTCTTTCTTAGGAAAGAAATCTCTGCTTTCCTATCTCTAAGTGCTGTTAATTATTCCATTCTGTATGCTACGTAAGGCTCCAGACCATATATCTTCTTTGCATTCATCATACTGTAGTGAAATTACTTATTTACATGCCTGCCTCCCCCAATAAACTATGAACTCCTTGAGGGAACAGATTTTTATTTCCTTGCAATTTTACACAGTGTCTGGCACATAATAAGCTCTCTATAAAACGTTTGTTGAATTCCAGGGAGTGGGTGGTCATCAGGGCTGAGTGTCGCAGATGAATCATGGAGGGAGAAGACAGCACAAAAACGGATTCTGGAAAGATCGGGGTCACTGATAACCTCCCAAGGACAGAGCCCCAGAGAGGTGCTCATGGGCATGAAACAGGGATAGATCACCAGCATTCTGTAATTTAGACTTGAGATAATGAAGATCTGAATTTTGAAATATTAAATTATTTTTAAGTGCTGAACTATTCTTTTTTTACCTATAATTGCTTACTGGAACTCTCATTTAATAGACATACATTTTAGTCTATAACCTGGGAATATAAATTTCAGAAGCTTATTTGTAAAAAGTATTAACTGCTTTTAAAATCTTTTTGAGTTAGAGCACTACCGTTTCAAAGTGGTTCCCTAATTCTAGTCTTTCAAGATTGATAAACAAAACTCTCCTTTCCCCTCTGTCTCTAAATCACTCTCTCTCTCTCCCCACCCCCATATATATAAACATTTACCTTACAGTTTTATAAAATGTTATTATGTGACTAGTTGCCCACCGTTCAAACCATTCTAGGCTGAAGAATACAAATATTTTTTAACCCTTCGCAGAAACACTGGGCAAACCTCTCTAACTGTGCGGACTGGCCCTGCACAAAGGAGCCTGCTCGGGAAGTGAGAGCTGGATCAAGTCCAGCTCAGCCTCCTCTCTCCGAGGAAGGCGTGAGGCCGCGAGGCCACGTCCACCAAAGATGACCCTTCTGCCTAATCCACACCAAGGCGCTATTTGGGCTAACATGGCCCTGCAGAAACTCTCATCATTATTTTATTTTATTTACCTTTCCTCTGACCTGCTTTGTTAGGTTTTTATTAAAGTTCAGCCACCAGGATTACAGTAATATTTCAGCAGTAGATGCTCAATGACTTTTACACAAGAGTTTGCTGATGTTTTCCAGTATTTTGTTGACTTCTTAGATAAAGCCACGCAAAACATGCTTGTGACTGACTAGCCACATTTCGAGTGCTTGATTACCACCTGCAGCTACTGGCTACCACATTGTACAGCACAGAGAACATTTCCATTACTGCAGAAAGTTCCACTGGACGGTGCTATTCCAGAGGGAGGATACCAATAATAATAAACCAACAAATGAATGAACAAGATAATTTCAGACTGTGGTTAAATCAGATGAAGAAAACAGAAGTGGTGGAGTAGGGAGTAAGTGCAGAGGGTGCCGAATGCTGGAAAGGGGCAGCTGGGCAGCGCTCTGGGGGCCGATCCTTCTAGGCAGAGCACAGGAAGTACTTACTTCAAAGGCCCTGAAGTAAGAAGGAGCTTGGCGAGTTTGAGAAATAGAAAGGTCAGTGTAGCATGGGCTCACTGAGACAGGGGAGGCGAGTAGAGAAGCAGGAAGTCAGAGAGGTGCAGGGGCCATATCCTGCAGGGCCGTATACGCTGTGGTAAGGGGCCTGGATTTCGGTCTAATTGCAATGGAAAAGCACTGGAGAATTTTTAACAAGGAGTGACATGACCCGGTTTTTATTTTTAAAAGACTGCTCTGGCTACTTGAAGCGGATCTTATAAAGTGAAGTTCCAGGGCTCGAGAGAAAAACTAATAAATATAAGGATGTTACTATGGTAAGAGAATCCATGTGTATATTTTCAGTTGTGTATTCGTTAGTGCTGTATTTATATGCTGCCCCCAAATTGTTTCTAAAAACTAAGACTTTTTGTGGCACTTTCTAGGAAGACGAATACAAATTCTAAGAATGAATAGCAGAGCTAAAGCTAATGGAGGGTGGATATGGAGTTCTGTCTTACAGGAGACCCTTCCTCTCATGCCCATTATGGGAGAGAGTAGAGCAGCAAGAAGGAGGTCAGTGTGCCAGCCAGTGCACGAAGGATGAAATATAGAGGCATTCAGCCCAGGCAGAAAGGCAGGATCATTCTGGAAGGGTCTGAGTGTATTCTAAACATGGCATTGGCAGAGCAATCAGGGAGCAAATTATAACAGAAAGAGAGGACCAAAGTCACAGGTGTGGGAAAAAAAAACAACAACTGGTAATAGGGACATTAATATTTAAAAAAAAGAAAGGCAAGAAAGGAGAACTTGTTGGGATATGTATTAATTCCCTAGGTCTGCAGAGATTTCAAAGTTAAAAATAAAAGAGTTAACAAAGGAAAAATGTACTCCAAATGAAGTTTCTGATATGAAGAAGACCAAGTGGCCCTGGTCGGTGTGGTTCAGTTGGTGGGAGTGTCATCCAGTAGTAACTAAAGGGTTGCAGGTTCCACTTCCTGTGGGGGTGCACGCCTGGGTTCCCCGTAGGATCCCCTGGTCTGGGTAATGTCGATCCCTGGTCCAGGTGCATAGGGGAGGCAACTGATTGATGTTTCTCTCTTTCTCCATTCCTCTCTCTCTCTCTCTCTAAAAGCAATGAAAAAAAAGTCCTTGGGTGAGGATTAAAGAAAAAGTATCTAAGGATTATTAAAAAAAAAAAAGACCAAATGAGTCATCAACAATATGGAAAACATCATCAACAATAACTCTTGTTGGAGGTGATTCTTCTGTTAACTAACACCATGGTTTGGAGTAAATCCCTTATTATCTGAGATTTTGTTTCCGTGTAAGTAGATGAAAGATATAAATTTCGTTATTAGGCTTCTTAGATTCCTTTCAGGTCTAAAATGATAGATGGTTTATTGAAATTCCAAGAACTTTGGGTATGTGTGAGTGTGTGTATGCATGCATGAGTGTGTATTTTAGAAATGAGCCACTTCTCTTGGAAGAACAAAATAGAAAGTAGGCAAAGAAAAAGAAAACAACTTGTGACTGAACTTTGTGCTAGTAGCTTTAATTAAGTCAAAGGCAATAAACGTTTATTTGGAAAAAGTAGTTAAAGGTATACTGTATAGCTAAGGCAATAGTTTATCATTATGTGTATTGAAACGTATTATAGATGTGAGAAAGAAAAGAATGAAATAACCCATTTTCCTCTACTCTGTATATTAATCTAGGAAATTTAAATTTGGAAAGGCTCATGAATAGGGGTTTCAAGTTTAGAGATTAGAAGCTAAAGGACAAAAACGACAGGCTGCACAGTACACCCTTCTTAGAAATAATGCACCTTTATTCCACTAGTGATGCTGTTGTGTTCCTTCCTCGGGGCTGATTGATACAGCCCTGCACCACGGAACAAGCAGAACATGGGCTGGATTTCAGACTCTGCTCATCCCCTTCGGAAAAAACCACAAAACCCATGGCTTTACTAAGCTGTGTGCCTGAAATAGCTTTTCCCATTTCTGTCTGGCAAAACCCTGTGTATCCATCAGGACTGAGGCTGAATATCATCTCTTCTGTAAAGCCTGCTTCAATCTTCTCATGCAGAACCCACCTCTCTGTTTGTTGTGCTCTCAAGTATTTTGATTATCTTCTTAGAATCGTGCTTATTTTTTTTTTTTAAAGAAGTTTTTCCGTCTTTCCTGGATCTTGAGATCCTGAAGGCAGAATTTCAGTTTATTCATTTTTGGTCTCCTCAGCACCTGATGAAGTTCTAGTCAGGGAATAAATATGTAATACATGTAAGTTGAATTAATGATGCATAATTTAAAATGATAGTTGACATGAAGCAAAATAGGCAGAAAAAGAGAGAGAAACAGTCTTAGAGAGTTCTTCAATTAAGATAGAGGTACCATTCCATTCCCCAGTCAGGGCACGTGTCTGGACTGAGGGCCAGGTCCCCTGTAGGGGGTGCGTGAGAGGCAACCACACATAGATGTTTCTCCCTCCCTTCCCCTCTGTCTAAAAATAAAATAAATAAAATCTTTAAAAAAAAGAGGTGTGAATATGAGGTTGAATATGAGAGAAGATGCAGACAAAAACTTTTACTTTTATTTTTTCATTTTAAACAACAAGGCACTTGACTTGAAGGAAAACTATACAGGATTCAAGTCTTTTAGGGTAATTTATCCCTACTTAAAGACAGATTGGCCTACATGTAACAGCTAAGTACAAAAAAGTTATAAAATGGCCCTTGTTTTTACAATGATAAATGAAAAACATTAAAATTCTCCAACTGAACAAAGTACGTAAGGGTTTTTATGTTGTCTTTTTTTTTTTTTTTTTTGTTAAACAGTGAGAACAAAATAACACTAGAATATGAAAAGAAAAGAGCTGAGTGAACATGCCACTAATGGAGAAAGAGGGTATTTTCACAGAACCAGTATTTTTCCCCAACCTATCTCCATTCGATGCTGGTCAAAACATACCTCTGGCCATTTAGTTAAAACAAATGCAAATGTCTGTGCACATACATCAGTATAATAAAGGAATGGGGAGGGAGAAATGAAAGTATAGAGAAAACTATGCTGTCATTGTCAGGACGTGGTGGAACCAAACTGCAGTTTTCTAATTGAGGATGTCTTCTTGGTCTGGAGGAGCAGAGTTCTGGAGTAAAGTAGCAGGTTCCTTTTTTAGTACACACCTCCTGTCTGCCGCTGGAACACATCAATTGTATCTTCATCCTCCATTTTCAGTGGTGCAGGTGTGTCTGTTTCATTGATTGGCTGCCTGTCAATCTGGAATCTGGTCTGCCTCATTGACAAACCCTGTGATTCATAATAGGCTTTCATTAGTTTACTAAGTGATATATGCCTCTTTATCTTAAACTGCACCACCAAACCATCCCGCCCCACCCCCTCTAAATAAATGTGATCATTGTTCTGAGTCTTGGCTCCTTCGTTGTGCTTTTTGCCGGCCACGGCAAGTGCCAGAGTCTCCTCAGCTCCACTTGGCCAAAGAGGTATCAGGTCCACGCTGAAGGGGCCGAGAAAGGACCTTTAAAGCAGTTGGGTATGAAGAGCGAAGAAGGTCAAAAGAAAGAGAATGTGAAGAGGAAAACACGAATACAGAAAGCCAGCAACTTGAAAGATCAAGACATTTGAACACAAGCAAACATGGGGATAGAGAAAGGAGTTCAAGAAAAATCCAGGAAAACAAGCAAGGGGGTTCATTTGTGGGATGTCCCATCTCCACCAGAAGGCTGGAGAAATTTGGAAACAAAGAAGGAAGGCCAAGCAAAATTGCAAGCGATAATGTAAAGGAAAAAGTCAAGATTATGAGAATTAGGGTTAGTGGGTGAGTTTTGTTGGGGCCAAAAATTAATAATTAACAAGCGTAGGTAAGAGCAGAAAAGATTAATATTTATAATAATTAGTTCCACAGTAAAGAGTACCACTATGAAACTTTAAGGGAGTAACCCTTAAATCACATGTAAAAACATGTGTGGTGAAAAGGGAAATGCCATTCATTGACTTTACAGTGGGTACCGGGCCCAGCACCAGGTGCGTTGTAAGTTCCTTTCTTTATACTTAAAATGTTAATCTAGGCCTTTTCACACCTGAGAAAAGAAAACATAAACATGCTCTTTTACTTCTTTATACACCTGAGTAGAAAATGGACTATAATAGATGGCAGGAGGGTGGCATGAAAAATAGTGGTTAATATTTATGTATGGACTATTGTTTTAAAGTGTTTGTACTAAAAAAGGAATCCATTAGGTGAGAAAGTTTCAAAAAAAAAAAAAAGAAAAACAAAATTACCTAAAAGAAAATATCTAAGCTCTTTCTGAGGAAAGAACTGCCCCCCTAATGGGTTGGTTTCCTACTGAATTTAGAAAGAATTCATTTATTGCTTTATAGCATGGCCATTTGTCATTTTTGGCTCCTCAGCATTTGATTCCTTTACCCTTTGGAAATTACCACTTGGGTGATTTGGGAGGGAGGTATGAACTCACCTCAGTCCACCAAAAGGTGGGCAGACAGTGCTTGCCCCTGTACCCTGGCCATGGGCACAGACCTATGACTTCAGCTCAGCCAACTGATGACTCCACTCTGAACTTCAGGACTTAGGGAAGGATGGAAAACTCCAGAATGTCTAGAGATCATGCACAGGGGCAGCAGTGGAATCCCAAGTCTAGCAGTGTCCAAGCACCCTGCCACATGAAGTCCTGATCAATGTCCCCGAGGCAGGAACTTGACTGAGCTTTCACAGTTTAGCCACTCTTGGTGCTTGTGCCTTCTCTGAACATTCTTCCCTACCCTTCCTCGATCCTGTGAGCTCCTTGTTACCCTTTCAATAGATCGCTTTCCCGATTACCTAAATCAGTTACCAATAAACTTGCTATAGACTGAGTGCTTGTGTCCTCCCAAAATTTGTGTGTTAATTCCTAGTGCCCACTGTGATGATATTTGGAGGCAGGGCCTTTGGAAAGTTATTAGGTCGTAATAGCAGATTTCTCATGAATGGGACTAGTGCCCTTATAAAAGAGGACCCAGAGTAGTACTCTGCTTCTTTTGCCATGTAAGGATAGAGCAAGAAGATGACCATATAAACTCTGAAGGAGGCCTTCATCAGACACTGAACCAGCCAGCACCTTGATCTTGCCCTTCCAGCCTCCAGAACTGTGAGAAATAAATTCTAAATTTATTCTTCTTAATTTTGTCATGCATGTGTTCTTCATAAGTTGCCCAGTCTATGGCATTCTGTTGTAGAAGCCTGAACAGGCTCACAAAACTTAATGGCAGTGGTGATTAAAGAAGTTTTAGAGAACTGGAAAGTGCTCATTAGATCATTTATGCAAGAAATATTTTCTAGCCAATGTATGATTCAGGCTTTATGCTAGATCCTGGGGAAATAGAGCTGATTCTTTCACTGGAACTCTATCACTCCTTATACAGGCTAATGAAAAGAGTCTGACATACAAACCACATTTTTAATTAAATGTATATTAGTTATCTATTGATGTATAACATATTACCCCAAAACTAAGTGACATAAATAACAAAGATTTGTTATCTCACAGCCTTTGTGGGTCAGGACTTTAGGAGCAGCCTAGCTGGGTCTTCTGGGTATGGGTTTCTCATAATTGCAATGAGAATGAGCCAGCGCTGGGGCATCTCACCTGAAAGCTTCGCTGGAGAAGCAGTCATTTCCAAGCTCATTCATGTAGTTGTTGGTGGGGTTCAGCTTCTTGTGGGCTGTTGGCCTGAGGACCCCAGTTTTTTGCTGACTGTTGGTCAGAGGCCTCCCCCATTTCCTTGTTATATGGGCCTCTGCATACAGCAGCTCACAAAAGGGCAGGTGGTTTCTCTTAGACTGAGCAAGCAAGAAAAGCCAGAGAAAGAGGGAAGCTTTTGTTACCTAAATTGAGAAGGAGTATCCCATTGCTTTTGCCATATTCCATTTGTTCAAAGCAGTTTGCTATCTGCAGTCCACACTCAGGTGTCAAGACGACACAGCAGCATGAATAACAGAAGGTGGAGTCTTTGGGAGCCACCATGGAAGCTGCCCACCGCACCACAATAAATACGCACTACCTCTGTGGGTACTTTAGGCTCATGGCAGCTGAGGGTGGGGAGCCAGGTGAGGGTAGGGGGCAGAGAAAAAGGGGAAAGAATCAAGGAAGGCTTCTAGAAAAAAGTAAAACTTTAATGGTGCCCATGCAAAATGAGCTACTGAAAATGTTTCTTATGAATGAACAGACAAGGATGAGAGAAATTTGAACCCCTTAGGCCAACATGTTACTTCCTATAGGAGCTTCTACCAGAATTTACATTTTCAGATTGCAGGTAGTATGCATTGATAGCTGACATAACACTCAGTCTCTAATAAACAAGACAAAGGGGAAAGGTGTTCACTATATTCAATCAGAAGGGGGATAGGTAGAGCCTCTAGGAAATACCCAGAAGGCCGCATTCCACACAATAGGTCATGATTTAATGTTAAACCTTGAAAAGTGTAGGGTTTAACATTCAATGCATGAAATGGAGATTTAGAAATGTGATTGAGGAAAATGGCCAATTTGAAGAAAATGGCCAAAAATCATTAAAGAAGAAAGATAAGATTGATGATAGGCATGCTTCTGTACCAGCAAAATAAATCCATTTGGAGAACTATGTAGTGAATTGAAAGCCAGTCCATATATCTAGTCAATAAGAAAAAGGATATAATCGCAGAGAACTCGGTTCACATGCAGTTAATGCAACAGAGGAGAAGGCAGATTGTGACTCTTCCAACTATCATGAATATTTGTAGATTGAGTATAGAGTCATTTGAAAATCAATGCAGAAGCATGCTGGTGAGAAAGAAAGGGGAAAAATGGAAAATTAGGGAAGGGGACTCATTTAAAATACTAAGGATATGTTTGGGAGAAAGAATCATGCATGACAAAATTAAGAAGAGAGACTACAGGAACACATGGAGAAAATAAAAACTTGGGAAATATGGGGGTGGGGTGGAGTCCCTATGGAACTGATTCTGTGTCATCAAACATTTTTAATTCCATTTTTTATACAAGTTATAACTGGCATCCTCTGTAGAGACTGTTTTTTTATTGCCTTATGGAAAAGCAAGGCCAACATGATTAAAAGGTAATGTATTCTCTTCCCAGGGAAGGGGAGCTGGGAATGATGAACCCAAGGCTTTTCTTCAGAGTGACATTTTTATGTTAGAATTTTAATAAAAAATAAAGAAAGAGGCAGAAGATGATTGGGGAAAACATTTTAGATTTCATCTTCTGTACTTTGAATGATAGTGGGAGGGGTCAGTTCCATTAGAAAGGAAGGGAAAAAGTAATGCCTTAGACAATGGCAGGGTATGGAAACAACAAGAGAGCAACACGATAATTATCACATGGAACATAGATAAAGGGGAAGAATTTAAATACCCTCAACAAATAATACTCTATAGGTAACTTAAGAAAGAACTATTCACATAATGTAAACTGCGAACATTATAGGAAAAGTGACGTAAAATAGAAACTGATATATTTTGTAAATATCTGAAGTTTCTAGGGTTTGCACTGGCCTGATAATAACAGTCAAGAAGAGACTTCCGGCCAAGATGGAGGTGTAGGTAGATACACTTTGTCTCCTCGCACACCAAAAGAAGAACAACAACAAATTTAAAAACAAAAAATAACCAGAACTTCCAGAAAATTCAACTGTATGGAAGTCTGACAACCAAGGAGTTGAAGGAGGAATATTTATCCACACTGGTCGGAGGGGTGGAGATGGGCAGCCGGGGTAGAAAGGATGCACAGCAAGGCAGTGGCTGGTGGACTGGGCCGTCCCACGTTTGTCTGCGGATAAACTGGGAGGAACAACTGGGGCGTGAGAGAGACCACGCAACCCAGGGTTCCAGCATGGGAAAGGAAACCTCAAAACCTCTGGCTATAAAACCCTGTGGGGTTTGCGGTAGCCAGAGAGACTGCCAGTCTCACAGGAGAGTCAGTTGGAGAGACTCACAGGGTCCTAGAACATACACAAACCCACTCCCCTGGGAATCAGCACCAGAAGGGCCCAATTTGCTTGCAGGTAGCAGGGGAAGCAACTGAAATCTGGCCAAGAGCCAAGCAAATGTCATTGTTCCCTCTCAGACCCCTCCCCCACATACTCCACCACAAGGCAGTGACGTGGGTTGCCAAGACCTTGCAAACACCTAAGGCTCTGCCCTTCACAACGTAATAGGCACATGGAGAAAAAAAAAAAAATATATATATATATATCCCAAACGAAAGAACTGATCAAAGCTCCAAAAATAGAACTAAGAGATGAAGAGATAGCCAACCTAACAGATGCAGAGTTCAAAACACTGGTAATCTGCATGCTCACAGAATTGGTGGAGTACGGTCACAAAATGGAGGAAAATGTAAAGACTATGCAAAGTGAAATAAAGAAAACCATACAGGGAACCAACAGTGAAGGAAAGGAAACCAGGACTCAAGTCAACGATTTGGGGCAGAAGGAAGAAATAAACGTTCAACCAGAACAGGATGTAGAAACAAGAATTCAAAAAAAATGTGGAGAGGCTGAGGAACCTCTGGGACAACTTGAAACGTTCCAACATCCGAATCATAGGGGTGCCAGAAGGAGAAGAGGGAGAGAAAGTCATTGAAAACTTATTTGAAAAAATAATAAAAGAGAATTTCCCCAATCTGGCAAAGGAAATAGAGTTGCAGGAAGTCCAGGAAGCTCAGAGAGTCCCAAAGAAGTTGGACCCAAGGAAGCACACACCAAGGCACATCATCATTACATTACCCAAGATTAAAGATAAGGAGAGAATCTTAAAAGCAGCAAGAGAAATGGAAAGAGTTGCCTACAAAGGAGTTCCCATAAGACTATCAGCTGATTTCTCAAAAGAAAGCTTACAGGCAAGAAGGGGCTAGAAATAATTATTCAAAGTCATGAAGGACAAGGACCTACATCCAAGATTACTCTATCCAGCAAAGCTATCGTTTAGAATGGAAGGGCAGATAAAGTGCTTCACAGACAAAGTAAAGTTAACGGAGTTCATCATCACCAAGCTCTTATTAAATGAAATATTAAGGGGACTAATATTTCATTTAATAATAATAATAAGATCAAAACTATGAACAGTAAAATGACAACAAACTCACAACTATCAACAGCTGAACGTAAAAAAACAAAAACAAAAACAAACTAAGCAAACAACTAGAAAAGGAATAGAATCACAGAAATGGAGATCACATGGGGGGTTATCAGCAGGGATGGGGAGGAGGGAGAATGGGGGAAAAGGAACAAGGAATAAGAAGCATTAATGGTAGGTACAAAATAGATAGGGGGAGGTTAAGAATAGTATAGGAAATGGAGAAGCCAAAGAACTTATATGTAGGACCCATGGACATGAACTAAGTGGGGGAATGCTGGTTGGAGGGGGGTAGTGCATGGCAGAGGGGAATAAAGGGGAGAAAATAATGGCACAACTGTAATAGCATAATGAATAAAATATATTAAAAAATAATAGTCAAGAAGAACAGATATGGGTTTGGAAACACATTGGAAAAGGAAATAAGAACATCTTTTTATAAAGAGGGGACAAACTATGAATAAGGCCCAAAGGATTGTATATAAAAAGATTAAAAACTGTGATACAAACTATAAGGTAGAGTTTTTCCTTTAAAAGAATATTGACTCCCACCTATTGTGCATTGAGCCTACGACAGTCTCAGTGTTGAGAGTCAATAATATCAGTGGCACGTGTCCACGTGGTGTCAAAAGTGAGACTAAGAATGATCACTTTTCCTCTGTTTTATTATCAGTATCCATTTATTTCTCCATCCTTATTTTGACCAACCTGATGAATTTCTTTGGAAATTACCAAATAGGGAGTTGTGATCATGAACACTGGAAGGACCTCACATAGTCCTACTAATAAAACCAGGAAAAAATAGTGGTTTGAAAAATACATTGAAAGAAATTTACTTACTCTTAAATTTGGAAATTTTTATCTTTATGAGAATGAAGTTATCAAAACTGAAAATAGTAACACTGGCACTCTAGGGAGACAAGAATGGGGTATCTGTACACGGTTACTAACTACACTTAGTTGATATGGCCTTGTCTCATCAGAAGTCTCTACTATTTGATATCTGTGCATGTCTTAATTATAATGGTAATGAAGGTTTGTATTAATTCAAAGGTACCAGAAATATATGAAGTACCTTCTGAATCATCAAAGATAGGTTAAATTCACACAGACAAGTGAATTTCTGGTGTTCTAACTCTTTGAAAATTGTTATTCCATATAGTACAACCTACAGGATGGAAAATAGTTTATTCTATTTAACTCTGAACAATTTTCAAACACATCAGAAAAATCTCTATACCTAAAATTTTTATTTTTATATCATGCCTCTAGTGCACATGATATCTCCCTCAAGTATAACATAAAAGTCTATAATATGAGCATTCCCCCTTTTCTGAAACCCCAGCTTTATAAGAACCTTTGCCGTATTTTCATAGACTTCTAAAGAAAAAAAAAACCGCAAAATTATTATTATTATCTTTAAAGATTTTATTTATTTTTAGACAGAGGGGAAGGGAGTGAGAAAGAGAGAGAAAGAAACATTAATGTGCAGTTGCCTCTCACGCACCCACTACTGGGGACCTGGCTCACAACGCAGGAGTGTGCTCTGACTGGGGAATTGAACCGACAACCTGTTGGTTCGCAGGCTAATGCTCAATCCGCTGAGCTATACCAACCAGGGCTAAAAAAATTATTTGAGGTCACATGAGTTCTCTGAAAATAAGGTTCAAGAAAGACATAATATAGATCATCATTTCTTTTAATAAAGAGGAATTTTATTCATCTATTGTTTCTGCCACCACTATATCACAGCAGAGAGGTGTCTAACATAATTTTAAAAATTAACATCTAAATAACTGGTGCTCAGATGGTTACAGTTTTCCTTTGCTATGTACAGCTTCTAACTTAATATTGGATTTGTATCCTTTTTATTAACTGTACTTACCACTTGTCATTAAAGGGTTTCTTTTAATTATCTTCAGATTTTAATGACCAATATTTTGGTTTTTGTGAACTCTAGTGTTAACTAGATATTCCTGCATTTCAGTAATTATGTTAAACTATGTGTCAATCAAAGAAATTTATTTTTGCTCATTTTTATAAAAACTTAAGTATAAAATTTTGAGGTATAAAACAAATTATGTTCTGTTTTAAATGTATAAATTAATTTACTTGTGTGAAATATGTAAATCTTTATGTTTCTACATAGACATCATTGTTTAGATATATATAGCATGAAAAATTTTGTTTAAGTTTTTCAAAATGTGAGAAACAACATTTCCCATCTTAGGAAATGTGATTACTCCCTCTTTATTTCATTATCTACAAATTTTGTAGTTCTAATTACAGTGATTTTTAGTCCATGCCAATACGTTCTACAAATGTACAATATTAGCAACACTTAAAAGATGAATTCGATTTCTATTAACTGCTTTTTTCTTTCAAGGTATCTTTTAATGGTACATGCTCATTTTTTGTTAGTAGATCACATACCTATGCACTTATATTCTTTAGAATTCTCAAATGAACATCATCTGCTTTTTCTAGTATGTTACAATCTATTTTCTTGAGATGATGCATCGTTTTTTATAAATACTTATAAAAGTATCTATTGTTACTCGCAAATATCATTCTAGTGTAAGATCTCTATTTTCTTTTCACAACTTCTATAATAAAGAACTTTTCCCTTTTTTAATTGTTTCAGTGGATCAAAAAGACCTTTAGGCCAGTTATAAAAGCCTCAGAAAGGAAAGATGACAAACACTATGCTTTTAATGTTTCTATATATGTTGTAATTAAATTGTAAAAATTTCACTGAATTACATTACTGTAGTATAGTATGATATACTGTACATTTAAAAAACATTCCTTTCTCAATATAGTTCACCACAAAAAAGTGCTTATGCATATATATCAGAAATTATAAATAGAGAATTAATGACTCGAATTTTATAAAAGGAAAAAATGTCGACAGTGATAAAAGCATTGAAAACTGAACTTATTATTCATAATAGCAAAAATACATTTGCTATATTTATATACTTAGTACAGATTTTTCCATGTGAAATTGTTAAGCACTTTTGCAGTCAGTTATTCTACCCATTTCATAGATTAAGAAAAGAGTGGGGGACAGCTGTAGGTATGGGAATGGACACCAACTGATTTATTGAGTATTACACAGTGGACAAGTAAAGCAACTGAGAACAGGTAATAGTTTCTCTGTGTAAAAACAATGCCTTCCAGTAAGTGTCACTGACATTTTGTACAAATATTGATAAGCATCTGTCAACAAATGTTAATTAAAAGCCTCTTATACATTGTTCTGACTTTAATGTTAATATATTACTATGTATGTGTCTAAATAATATATATACTTTGTACATTATATATTTGATATATTTTGATAAATAAAACACATTTATTTATATTTTACACACACACACACACACACACACACACACACACACAAGACTCCGATGGCTTTTGATGGAACTTGCCCCTTCATATGACTTTAACAGGTCTTTCTGAATGATCCTCCTTAAAAGAAAACTCTAGGAAGTAATAATTAGCAGATACTATGCTTAGATTTGAAGTAAACTCGCAATACTTTTTTAAAAATACATTTTAGAAAATCTGAAAATATTTCATGAAATTGTTACATATTATAGATGAGTAAAAGAATATAAAATGTATGTTAAGGATATTTATATAAAACCATGCATAAGTATTTTCTTTGTAATTGGTTCAGAGTCCAGGTTGCAACTTTTACACTATGACTTAAAACTTATCAAAGAGATTTATGTTTGCAACTGACATTTTAAATTTAAGATTTACTTGAACTAGTACCTAATATGTTTTCTGTAATTAATTCCTTTGAGGTCAGGTTTCACAGATACAGAATTCCTTTAACATTAATCCTTTCTTTAGCAATATCTTTACTGTTGGAATTGGTAGTTGAAAAAAACAAGTTAATCTTTTCTCAAATGAGGTTCTCAGTTCCTGGTATTCTGTTTGTTTCACCGATAAAAGGTTTTCTTAAAAGTGCAAAATATCTTAAAGGTGGATGCTATGGATTCAGTGTAAGAAAAAAGCTGAAAGTTAAATAAATCATGCATTAATAAGAAATGGAAAGTTTAATTACATAGATGCTTAAATTCTTAATTAAGGGACTGAGTGATGGAGGGTCTGTCTCAGTTTGAACTTTATACTATTACTCAGGTTATCTGTACATAATACCTAAAACTCAAGAGCCTTATATATTTGTCTTTTCTATTTATTCATGAAATGTTGCATAGATTACTTGGTAGACAGCACAATCTGATGGATGATGGTGTTCGCTAAATTGTTGAATGAAATGACATTTTGATTATAGCTTTATTTCTAGTGTTGATTTAAGAATAGGAGCAGTGCACCTAAAAGTTGGTAGATAGTAACTGAGCCTATGGTGGTTCACTATCCCTAAAATAAATTTTATTGAGCAAGAAAACTGTTTACTAATTACGCATGATTACATATTCACCATTGCTAATGATGTTCTGTTGTGCTGGCAAATGAAAGACAAAACACAATTTTCCCTTTTTAGCATTTGTGTTGACTTTGTGATATAAGGTGGACAGTCTGTATGTTTTCTATATGTTTATTTTTGAAGCATGGGAAGTAATTTTGAGTCTACCTAGCAGTGCTTAATGAAAGCCAAGTGCTTACTAATTCCACATCATGGATTAACTCACTCAGAATACAATGGTAAGGGATGGTGAGATCAGTGGGAGTCTCTCTACCTCCAAAAGGTGGGACGGGCACATTTGTCTTGGGCTTCCAGACACCTTAATGAGTCCCAGGAAAACAC